>JAUZND010004698.1:0-11569 GCA_034780555.1 Coelogynopora nodosa
AAAACGTTAGCCAACAGTGTTGAAAAGTTCAACTATCCAATCAAAAGCGCTGAAGATTGTAAGGATATTTATAATACAGACTAACTGTATTATAAATAGCCTAACAATCTTCAGCGCTTTTGATTGGATAGTTGAACTTGTCAACACTGTTGGCTACCGTTTTATCATTTAATATTAGTTCACGTCACTTTTTAATAGTTTACTAGCTTTTAATATCTTTTATATATTTCGTTGTATTTTGCATTTATAGACTCGTTATTATTATTTTTTTTTACTATTGTATATGCTTTTTAGCATGTATATAATAGTGTATGTATAAATATATAGATGAGCATTTATTTTATAAATAATATGTTTAGTATTAATTAATTGCATAATACGTTATTTATCATATTAGACCAAACCATTGTGAAAACATTTGCCGCATTAAATATAAACAATTTTGTCACTCACTACTGATACTACAGTAAGTAATATATACTCGTAATACATTTTTATTCTGAGTAATCAAAAATATCAAGAGAATATATTATATGTATAACTAGTTATAATATCGAAGCAGATTTATATCTTCAATTTGTTTATATTAATTAAATCATTACTGATCAATATTTAATACAAACAGGTTTATTGCATGTAATGCACCTGTATTGTTTTTGATGTGTAATATTGGTGTATTTTTTACATATTTAAAACGTTTGATACATAAATGCATGTTTCGATCGTCTTATTAATCGATTGTATCAATCCTAATTAACACTATGATTTATTCATTGTCCACAAAAGCAGTACAATATACCCCCCCCCCCCCCGTCCCTCTATAGGAGAACGAATTGGAGTTCGACGGGTGTCCAATGAGTTGGGACGATGGACGCGACCCCTATGGCAACCCGAGTGTCCTGCGTGTCTATGCTGGGGCCTCCAAACTGGGGCAACAGGCTGTTGCTATGGGCCTGCTGCTGGTTGCTATGGCTCGGCTGGTCTAGTTGAGGGGAGTGTGTGAATTGGGAGGGAAGGGGTGATGGATTGTGAGGTTGAATAGGAACATAATAGGCTTCCTGTTGTTTACTTATTTGATGTCATTTGTCTCAGACCACTTGGTTCTAGTAATATGTTTAGAAGTATAAATTAATGAAGACTTGAAAAGTCTCTAACTACCCACACAATCTCAGCCTATTGTTTCCTATGCTGACGTCATCCTTCTATATTCTTATGACGTCATAGTTGGATAAGAAACACTTTGTGTCCCCCTTCCATCTACATGTAGCACTATATATATATATATATAGTTTTGTCTAATATTAGCTCTGAACAGGAGCATAGTTGTCAATAACAGTCCATTCTTGTAGACGACTCCATTATCTCGGACGGATCATTTGACCAGTTGATACTAGTGTTACTGTTTTGTACAAAAGTGCCGTTTTTATTGAAATAATTATCATTTGACTTTTAGTTATCTACTGAGGACACTGTAGAATGCAGTGTACTGTTTTTAATTGTGTCAATTCTAGTTAAAATTGCGTCTCACCCTCTCTCCTCCCCTTTCTTATCTATCTCTTTCTCTATATCCATCTCTCTCTCTCTATCCATCTCTCTCTCTCCCACTGTCTCTCTCTCAGCTCTCTCTTCTCTCATCTCTCTCTCCCTCCCACTCTCTCTCTCCTTCGCTCTCTCTTATCTATCTATTTCTCTCTATCCCTCTCTCTTATCTATATATTTCTCTCTAAATCTTTCTCTCTTTCTCTCTATCCCTCTCTCACTCTTCCTCCCTCTCTCCCACTATCTCTCCCACTCTCTCTGTCTCTTCTCTCTCTTCTCTCCCTTCTCTCTCTCCCTCCTCTCTCTTCTCTCCCTCCTCTCGCCCTCATCTCTCTCTATGTTCTTCTCCCTCCCTCTCGTTGTATAGTTGCCTACTTATATCACTGTTGTATTATTAGTTATTCTTACTTTTATATCATATATATATTTACCTGACCTCGTTTGTCCTCCTATCGTATCAACGCTCATCTCTCTTCCCCGTTAACTAACCGACCAATCTTTACTCCATTCCGGGACCACCAACATTTGTCTGTCCCTCCAATATTGTTGATAATATATATTTGCCTTCTGTATCCTGGATTTGTACCTTTGTACACTGCGCTATTGTCCCTATTTCTTTTACATTCGAGATCATTCTGGCTGTCACTCTGCACTCTCTGCTCTGTATTTACAAATGAGGACCAGTTTTTATACTTGATCGTATACTTGAGTGAAACCTTCGCGCGATGTGGATTACTATTTTATTTGTCTGTCAATTTAATGCATATTTTATTATTAAACTTTTATTAAATATATTTGTATCTACATTATATCGTTTGGCTTCTCTTGTGTTGTTTCATAAGACTTGATAACTTATCTGGGAGGGGGGTGTATAATTTGTAGATTTATATTATGGTAAACTTCTTCCTCACTGGGTATATTGTTTAATTGTAATATTGTGGGGGGGAGGGGGGGGGGTCTTTGGTACAGAGTCGACAACCATCCTACTACTTCTATGGGACATTATTTTAAAATTTTCACGACAGTGTTTATTGATAGAAAAGTTGGATTCTGTCGCAATTTTTTCAAAAGTAAATCAAACTAAATAATTTACAATCTACTTTCCATTATCACTGGAGGTCAATTTGAAAATATACAGAAAACTGATCGTGTTTTACTGATCATAAAAATGCTACGCATAGTGAGCATATTTGTGAGAATATTGTAAACGAAAGAAATCACTGAGAATGTAAATACAATAAAGAGATGGCTTCATAATCCATAATGCCAGAATTGGGTCAATATCAAAAGTTAAATAAGTAGTTTACATATATAAACTGACTGTAACTCAGCGGTTGAAGTCCCAATCGTGTGTTCGAGTCACAATCATTAATATTGTAAGAGTCATTGGTGAAGTGGGCGCGTTTCATAAACTACTCACTGTTCCAGGATCTGAATGCAGAATCAGTCTTAATCCGTCTCTAAGCGTTTATTAAACAGATAACGTTGAATACATCATTTAGATTAAATCAGATCTAAATGTAATTCAGAATTTTAATCAAAAGTTTATATGCAGTATTCTTTAGTTGGATCCAATCTAAAATTGATCGGATACAATTTGTAAAAAGAGTTCCAGACTAGACGCATATTTGATTTCTAAACTGATTTACTAATCTAATTAATTATTAAATAATCTAATCTACTAAATAATTTACTAAAATAATCTAAACGAAATTTTTCTCAGACTTCGGCTTCACGCAGTTAAGTTTTACATGTCATTTATAATACTTCAATTGAATCAGTTGATTTTAGCATATAAATAATTCTATGTGAAAAAGATCAATATTGCTTCGTTAAGTATATTAAATCGATCCTATAACACGCACTAACTACACTGTACTATTAAAAGAATCAAATAGATGTTTGAAAATATTTAACATTGTCATGCATGACCTACATAGTGAAAAGTAGTATATACAAGTAACTCCTATGTTCTTTGGTGGCCAGAACATCAAATGCAACTCCTTTACAACTCATGCAATCTATATAATTAACATGTTCTGTTGAAAAAACGATATATATATATATACCTATATTATACCAATACAACAAAAAGTGCAAAACAACAAGTACATTCAATAAAACGTTTGTTACATTTTTCACATCATGATTATTTGCAAAATGAACTATTTTTAATCGATATATATATATATACATACATTATCCTTACTAGTCTATATACAACTTACTATATAAATCGCTATTGTTAAATCACCTATTTTATCAACATGAATTAGCTGGATGAGTCTCGCGATTGTGCAAAATCTGGCAGCATATTAATTAATGTACCCCGCAACACACATGTGCGCACTCCTTCAAAGTCAAATTGTCGGTAAAGGTGAGGTCGGAGTTGTGATCCCCCCCACCACCCAGTGGACTTTCGTCACGCACTAAACATGGACTTCGAGTTACACACACGCACACTTAACTATCATCTGTTTGGACTAATGAAGTCCACTGTCGCAGGTACGTGCTATATAACCCCTGCCAACTAATGTCAGACCTATGACCTGAATTGAAGTGGACTTCAGTCGCTGGATGCACGCGTGGATCACTGGAACCTTTGCCTGCATGGGTCAGGGTACAAGCTGTGTTAGCCGTCCACTGGCGGCCACATGATCCTATCCCATCAGAGTTGAATGGTAAATGTTGAAACTGTGTGTGGTTTACATTTAAGAATTATGTAATGTAATTTATGCATTTTAATTCAGCGGGAAAATTCAGCGGGCAAATGAAACCATATAAATATCCGAAACATGAAATTATATTTTTTAAAGTTCCAAATATTATAATAATTGTTTTTATAAAGCTTATAGATCACGTTTACAGTTGTAGAAATCGTTTTATATGCAAGTAGTTACTTCAAAGATAACCAAACCGCCCTCAATGAGTAGCTTTCGGAAGAACATATTTCACAAAAGGGGGGAGTGGTCGAGGGTAGCTTAAATTAACACACCGATATTTATATGCAGTTAAATAAATGCTTTCTATTAATTAGTACCTAACGGTGCTTTTTATAATGATACTGAATATATATTTTTATATTTAGCGACAAAGAGGTAGAAAACAGTTTTTAGAATATTTTTGATAATAACGTCATGAGCTCTAAAAGATAATCCAAAATAATTAAAAGCATATAAGTGATCGTTGAGAGAATATGAGTGATCGTTGAAAGAATATGAGTGATCGTTTAAAGTATATGAGTGATCGTTGAAAGTATATGAGTGATTGTTGAAGGTATATATATACATGTGAAAACAATTAAATTCTTTTTTATGCAGACAACATTAATAAAGTCCAAAAAGTTATTATAATATCATTTTCAGTCATGAATCACATTATAAATTATAAATGGGGAGGAGTAGAATATAAGAAAAATAGGGGAGGGAGAAATAAAAATTGGGGAGGGTTGAAAAAAGATGGGAAGTGGATAAAGATCAAATATCTTTATTCTTCCTTCAAAATTGGAAAAGCTGTTCCGGTATACAGCGTTTAGCATGCTTTTGAGTATATGATATATGAGTATTCGGAGATGGGAATACAGATGGGAATTATCAAAATATTCCAATGATAAAAACGTTCATAATATTAACTGCTACGTTTACTATATAGCTACTTGTATTAGCATAAGTTTTCTTAATAAAAAACTAAGCTTCAACCAATATAAAATATTAGATACAGAAACCATGACAAACTATAAAAAAAAACTACTATAAGTTTCTATATATTGAACAGTATCTGAGAGAATATAAAATGTACAGTAGTACAATTAGAAACTGATAATATATAATTATTCAAAAACAACAGTTTGTTATGTTTGAATCGAAGCTAATTATAATCTTGAAGGAAATTCAAATGCGTTTTTTACATGTATTTGGAAATATTTTCTGTTTATGAGACACACGATAATATTTTCTGATTAATATATTGTATAATGACATACTGAAGTAAAGCCACCTTGATGGAAAAAGGAAATTATTTACATTTATTAGATTTCTTATTTTTCTTTTGAATATTTCACGAAAAAAAGTTGTTTTACTGCAGATAATCAAATAAACAACTGTGTATTAAATCTAGGATCACTTCATAATTCATTCAATGTGTGATTATAAAATGACACACTATATAAACATGTAACAACTGATTAAATATATGGATCTATAATAAATACCAATATTTTGAAAATTCTCACTTCTGACAAATAAGTTAATTCTAAATTCTAATGTAGGCTATTGCAGCGACACCTTGTGATTTCTGACTCAAATACCGATGAAGCAATGTTTGGAAATATACCAATATCTAATTCTTAAATTAGCGCGCCAGCACAATAACACTCGCTGAACGAGTGCTTCCAAGCAGCTGATTTGGTGCGAGGAATTCCACAAAGACACAGACATCCGAAGTGTAACTAGGTGGCTATTTATAGACTGACACGCCCCCCCTAATTCTTCTGACAGTAGGTACAAACTGCAACCATGATCACATCACACAAATAGCTCGAATCAATCACAACAAAACCGCGTGAAAGGGTTAATCATCTACGCGTGATAACACCCCGCTGATTGGTCAACTGCGGGTTAACCTTGAATTGCATTCCCGGCAAATCTAAATGTGACCTTACGTCATAAATCCGACCAAAGGTTTGTTTCATCTCGCAATTTAAATGATTTCACAAGCTGGCTAATGCATAGTACAAATAAATTACTGGTTGTTTTTTAGAAATCAACTCTTTTAGAAAGCGCAGAGTTAAATTTGTCCCACAAACTGGATGAAAAATGGGTACCTTTATGGATGATGAGATGGACGTGGGGAACGATATTTATCGTCGGCTCAAGTTCAAACTTCACAGAACCCAAAAATGTGCGGATCCCCCAGTTGATCTTCAGGCGACAACTCCGCAACGAAAAACCTCCCGTCTTCTCGAGGTGAGCAATTTTGTAATTTGCAAGAATTTAACATCATCAAGAGTGTTATCAGTCGAAGTATAATTGTATAATATAATTTTACATTACATTTAAATGGTTGCGGTATTTATTGATTTTTCTTAACTTAATCAATTGTACTTAACTTAATATAATAATGCATTAAGAATTCTTGAATTGATTTAAAGATTGATGCCTTCCGTTTGTATACATTGACGCCCTCTTTTTGCATGATTATATTAAGTCAAGTACAATGATAGTAATAAGAGATTTTAATAGTATATTCACTATAATTTGAATCGCCTCGAAAATATAAACAGGATTCACTAATTTTCTGACATTATTTTTTAATTAAAAAAATGTATCGCCAAAATTCTTTAAAAAATAATCGATGTCTTCATTATAATGACATGTTTTCAGTCATGTGGGTGCGACTCAATTAATAATATAATTTCTAAAACTCCCATCCACATCTTACACAGTATAACTACCTCGACTTGCTGAAACAGACAACCATATCGAGGACCAATGACGGCTAATATTTCTCTCTCCGTCTCTCTCCCTCTCTCTCTCTCCTAGCTCCTCCAAGGCGGCGACTGCTCCTCACAGCTTCCACCGCCAACCTCCCCCTCCTCCATCGCATCTTGCGGCACCTCGGAGATGAGCGACTCCTCCCAGTCGTCCCTCTTTGATCTCAACGAGGCTGTGTCCGTCGTCACCACTCCCGGTGCTCTTCTGTTGCCAGGGCTACAACACCGGCTGTTGTCAACAACAGCGGAGGTGTCCTCCGGCGGAGGACCTTCCTCTATCGTCCTGCTAATGGTTGTCAATGCCGGAAGTGGGAACGTGTCTTCGGGTTCTGACGTCATCGAACTGCTTCGTCCTGGTGTGGGCTGTAATTATAACCGCCGCGCGGCAACCGTTACTCCACCTCTTGTTGCTAGGGCTCCACGGGAGAAGACGCATCATTGTCCCTACAAAGGCTGTTCGAAGAACTACTTCAAGAGCTCCCACCTCAAAGCCCATATCCGGATTCACACAGGTAATGATTATATATGAACTTTATGTATATAGGGATCCAGTGCAACGCTATATATAAATAAAAAGTTTTATTTGAAATGGATAACTGTTGTAGATAAAGTGGGAGCATTTTTAAAGTAAATTAATTTTGAAATAAATAAATCAGTTATAAAAATAATGAAAATAAAATAAATTATTTAATTTAATCAAATTTGTAATTTTATTAATTTTTTTAATGATTAATATAATTAGAGATATATTCTAATTACATCGATTCCATTTCTCTCCATCTCTCTCCCTCATCATCTCTCTCACTCTTCTCCTCCCTCCATTTCTCTCCCTCATCATCTCTCTCACTCTCCTCCTCTCTCCATCTCTCTTCCTCATCATCTATCTCACTCTCCTCCTCACTCTCCTGGCGAGTCCAGGCGAGAAACCCTACGCCTGCCAATGGCCTGACTGCTCGCGCCAGTTCGCTCGTTCCGACGAACTCTCGCGCCACCGACGCCTCCACACGGGCGAACGTCGCTTCCCCTGTCACCACTGTTCGCGCCGGTTCAATCGCAGTGACCACCTGGCCAAACACTTGCGCCGCCACCTCGCCAACTGTAGCTCCTCCCTCAAGGAGAGGAGGGAAGCAGGCCCCGGCCACCCTCGACTCTAATCCCTGCTGTCGTCTGAGTGGAGGGCAGATCAATCGTAGTCTGTAGTCATGGAGATCTGCTATGAATTAGTCCATGGGAATGTTTAGTACAAACCACCACTCATTTGTCAAATTACGTGAAATAAGTGGCACAACTTTATTTCGTTTATTACTTTCAAATACTCTTAATAATATTTATATGATTAAAAAATGTTAGTATATAATTATTCAATCTAGGATAGTATATCGTCTAAATTAAATCAGACAAAATGTTTATAATTCAATTTATTTGGAATTTATAGGGATTTAGTTTTGTTTTGTTGAATAGAAAAATACTCTTTCAATTCATACAATCTCTAATATTTCAAAAAATAGATATCACATAAAACATTACCATGTTATTTCACATTTTGAGTTATGGATTGCCACTCTGTAGTATCTCGTTTTTGCCTCAAAAACAAATGCATTTAAGCACTGTTTATATTATTATTTATGTGAGCGAGCGACTGTGAATATTATATAGTGATGTGGACAATTATGTTTAAAACGGTTTAAGTGTAATTATCGGAGTGTGTTCTTTGTATTTTGTAAATATAGTGAATATGTATATATAATTATATAAAATATGGCTGTATATATATATATATGTATATATGTAGAAAACATACCGACCAATAACACTGTGAATATAATACCATTATTCAGTATTTTTTTATTTATTTCATTGAATAAATTAATTAATTTTCATCAGATATAAAATAACTCTTCTATTTATGTTTTGAATATATATATAAAATATTAAGCGTTTTGGCTTCGCATTGCGTACAATGTTTTACACAATATTTTATATAATGCTCGTAGGAGTCATTTATTTTTGCCAAATAAACAGTCACTAATGTTAGAAAAACTTAAGCGCACGCATGATGGAAAAATTAGTTTCTATGATCATTTTGAAATTTCCAGTAAAATATAAATACTTCGTTTGCAATGTTTATTAATGTTTTAAGAAATATTCAGTGTCATTTCGGTGTATTGTATAGTTGCACTTGATAATATAAACGTGAAAAATTACGTCTCGAATGGGAAATTTTGTCGGATATTTTGAAAACATTCGGATACATGTTTTTGTAGTTTTCAATTTTGAATTTTAAAATCAATAGCAATTCAAAATTACAATAGAACAATGAAGCCAATAAAAAGAAAAAAAATGTAGTAAATGATCTTCGGACAAACAAAAAACAAGCTTACCATTTACCTTTCAAATCATCTGATTGTTTTACTCAGTGGCTTAAATACTTTTATCTAACTATAAAAATAAAACAAATTAATTTCGAATATTTTTACATACCAAAAAAAATAGTGTTAACATTATTAATCCATTTTATACCCCCCTCCTGGGTTTTCATGCTTGCCGATGATATTAGGAGTTGAAACTTGCAACATTAATAGAAAAAAAAAGTTTGTCGTAAATTTTATAAATAAAAACTGAATAATTAAATTATTTATTGAAATAACCAGTAATTAAAAATAATATTCAAGTAGCAGTAATACTGCTTATAGCTTATTTATATAAGTAGTATAATTTTAAAAATACAAACAATATAGATCTTGTGATCTGGAATCATATGCAAAAAGAATCAAGTAAATTGGTTGAATTTATCAAAAATTATAGCGTATATTGGTAAATACAAAGCATATTATTGAAGGTTGTTTTCCTATTATAGTTTTTCTAACTGGAGTTTATGACGTAATCGGGTCATAAAAATGATACTAATCAATTAATTGTTTTGAAAATATTAACTCGACAAGTCTTTAGAAGGTATCTGTTTACTAAATTTCAGCTTAATCGGATGAGAGGAAGTTTGTTTTTCCAGGAGGGGTAAAATACGTAGCAAACCTAAAATATGTCCACGTACGTAGGGTTAAGTTTCTACTTTTTGAGATGTGTAGACTTTCTTATCTTGTATAGCATGGTTCATCGATTCTTAAGTGAAAATCCTGCAGAAATATAACGTTGAGTTCCTCAAATTCTCACTGATGAAAATTATCTGCTTTACGGAAGTTACACCACCATTTTGAATTTAAGATAATTTAAATACCTATAGATTTCAAAATATTATCTAAATATTTAAAAATAACAATTGTTATTTCAAAATAACAGCTAAACAATCAATATAATAATTTTATAATAATTTAAAATTAAATAAATACGCTTCAAATTGTGATCTAAAAATGACGTCCCTGGTAATGCAAATTCTGTGCACGAAAATTTTATTTTCCTTATATTTTTATTCGAGGATGAACCTTGTAAGTCTGGGATAATTTGCAATCATTTACTAAACTTATACCTCGAGTATATAAGAACGTTTTACTGAAAAATACATTTCAGATTGTATTTAAGTAAGACGACTTTATAAATAATTGAACAAGTGAAGTACATAATATTAATTATTTCACTATACTGTTATTAATAGCTACATTAAATATTATGGGTCACTTATTCAGCAGGTTTCACAGTTTTAGAAGATATTTAATGATGGAAACATTTACTTTTTAATTAAGTCAGGGAGACAATTTTTGTCTAGAAGAGGATATATTTTGTGAGACATATTAAGAGAATTACTCAGTTAGTAATGCACAAGAGCAAGAATGTGACTTCGCACCAGCTGCACTCTGTACTTTATTCTCTCGTGTGTACTCTAGGCCCACCACACCCACAGGCCATGCAATTGAACACGCAGCGGATGTGTGCAGCAGCGAGCACCCCGCACATGAGAGGATCGATGATCAAGGCCCAAGACGTCTTATAACAAAGTAAAGATGTCGCCGAAAACACGCACAACTGACGAGCCACAGAAAGTGCAATGTCAAATTTAGCACTACCCCCCTCCTCTCTCTCATCCTCCTACAATGCCGGTTTTCTCTGTCACGAAATAATGTTAAGCTGTCTTTTAATTTGTCGACCCTTCAAGTTTTTATAAACTTGAATCGAGTCACTTGATAATTTTCATATTGACATCGAGTCGAGTGGACTTGAGAGGCTTCAAAGTCTTTCATCAACATGCCGTTTGAAGTGATGGACGGGGTCCGGTATGTCTGGCCAATATTGGGAGAGATATAAAAGAAAAGTAATGTCATTACTTTAGGGGTCTCCATTCAAATCTAATGAATAATCATCACATAACGTAAGATATTTAATCATTAAAAATATGACAGAACATAAAATTTGTTGACAGATAATTTACAGAGACCGAATATATTCTATATTATTGTTTTGGTCTTTTTTGTTTCATATGCACATATCTGGTCGAATTATGTGTATACTATTTGATATACCATCTGTGTTTATCATAGATATTTAACTATAGTTGGGATAGATAGACCATCTGTGTTTATCATAGATATT
>JAUZND010004699.1:0-32204 GCA_034780555.1 Coelogynopora nodosa
AGGGGCTTTTTTGCTTTCTTTTGGAAAAAGTTGAAAGTGACGTTGCCGTTGGTGTCGATTGTGAACTTGAAATCTAAGAGGGCAAGACAGTTTGTTTCATCCGGGTGTTCAATTTCGAATTTGATAGAGGGATGTTGGGAGTTGAGTGTTTCGAAAATGTGAACGGCTTCGCTTCTGGAGGTTGTCAGTATGCACGTATCATCTACATAGCGTCTGTAAATGCTTATGCTTGTGTTGGTTATGATACTGTGGTTACAAACTGCACCATGTGATCAAGAATGTCAATAAATGTTTTCATATTATAGTCTTATATTGTTTAATAAAAAAGGGTACAAAAATACAATTTCTTTAACAAAATGTTATATCTTTATAATATTGTTTATTGATTCCATAGACTTATATATTACTACAAACATGTAGTAATATATAAGTTTAACTCTATGGACATGTTTGAATCTCTGTTATTTGGTTATGTTTATAATAGTTTTT
Organism: Coelogynopora nodosa; assembly: GCA_034780555.1. Classification (NCBI taxonomy): domain Eukaryota; kingdom Metazoa; phylum Platyhelminthes; order Proseriata; family Coelogynoporidae; genus Coelogynopora; species Coelogynopora nodosa. The sequence goes on from JAUZND010004699.1 coordinate 490, forward strand.
TAAAAATTAATTACCATAATTATTTTATTACAGTAAATAATGTTGTATATATATATATAAATAAATATATATAATAAATATATATATAAATATATATATAATAAGACTTATCTGTGGTTATGTATTAGAAAAATGACTTTTTGATCATATATTTTTAATATGCCCCATATTGCAGGATACATTAATTATTTCCATCCAAAGGTTGCACATTTTGTTTATATATAGTTATATTAATATAACAATTAATAATAACTACAATTTATAGTTTTAGCAAGTTTTTTATTCAATATTAAATAATAAAATATTCAGTAGAAGTAATTATTTTAAAATTCAAGATTATCTTACTTGATCTTCATACTTAATTAAAAAATATGTTATTCCTTCATAAGTACTTAGGGCTTTAAGGCCTTATTTGTTAATAAATTAATACAGATTTATAATTTATATAGTCTTAAAATCATAGATAATTCATTATAACATTTTTTTAATTAAGAAACTACTAGAAATTAAAATTTTTTTTTATTATTTTATAGCTTAAAATAAGAAACAACCCTAAAGTATTGAAATAATTGTGAATACAGTACTTAACAACATTTTATAATATCAAGTTGATATGATAAAATAACAATGAGGATAGAACTCCAGAATAGTAAATTAAAAATAATTTTTTACCATCAAACCACAAATATCAAAAATATTTATAGAATAGCTTCTACTCAATCAAATTGTTCTGCAATAAGAAAATATCAAGTTATTCATGTGAATTTTTAAAAGACATATTAAAAATTCCTGCTAAATTCTATAGGCAACCATAATTAGGAACAGACCAGATCATACATCAGTGCACATTTAGTATCTAATTTATAATTATAATGTGGGAAGAGGTAATTAAACAATAGTGGGGGACTTTGGACCCAGAGTGGAAATTTACTAGTTTCTGTGTTCATATCATCACTATTCCCATAGTTTAGCATCTTATAATTAATTTATTAATAACATGTAGTGTAGTGGAATTAATGAAAATTGAATTAGGATTATATTTATAAATTATGTTGTTATCAAATTTAAACCAACCATTTCCTAATTAAATTCCACCCACAAACTAATTAAATAAATACAAATTATTTGTTTGGGTATTTCAATCATAGTGAATTTGGAGGCATGACTTTTTGTAATGTAATTTGTGTATTTTTAGTTATGTGTATTTTTCGCTATGATGTTTTCTGTGAATAATAAGTTAGTAGTTGTATTTTATAGTCTGTTTTACTGGAGAAAATGGTAACAGTCTTTTTGTGTTGTAAATTTATGAAAATAAAGTTTGAAAGAAGTTGGTTGTTTTTATTGTTTTGTTAGATAGAAATTCTGTTAAGGTGATTATGTATGAATTATATTAATGTCTCCATAAAGGTCAAAGAGTTTAACACATTTTTATATATACCAATAATATTACCATTACTTTTTACATAGTTATGGTTTTAATCAATCATAAAAAATATTAAAGTTTTAGTTTCTGTTTGAGTTAATTACTATGATCACACATATGGTTCTAAGGTAAGTTTTCAGGACTACTCCCTTTAGTGGAAGTTTTGTTTCTTTTTGGTAAATTATTCTCATCTAAACCAATTTTTTAATATGATCTGTATATTAGTCAATTTAATTAGTATTTATATTTTTTGAATTATGCCTTCTTGATCTAGTATGGAAATGCTAGGATTGAGATATGTGTTATGTATATTTCAGTATATGTTATGACTGATATATGTGATAATGCTTGGATTGTGATTTTCTGTAATTAGTTTAAAGCATTTTTTATGTAAATATTTCTAACATGTTTAACAGATATATAGGGCATGCTCTGGGAATTGTAATTTTGACTTCCATTCCAGGGTTACTTTTTTGGTGTTGGTTTAGGTAGTTTGTCAATTGGGATTTTTACATTTGAGATTTTTTGTATGCAGTCAGCGTTAAAGTATAAAATTCTAATTGAGGTCTGTAGAAAGGTTAATTGTATTATTTGGTATGAATGGTAAAATTTTACCCATGTATTTTTTTGTATGTTATAGGTTCATAGCTTAAATTCAATATTTGATTAAAATGTTAATTTTTATGTTGATTTGTAAAACAATTTATAAGCAGCAAGATAACTGAAATTATTTTCAGATCTACTGATTCTGTTCAAATTCTGGAATTTGATGTTGATATGTTGGCCAAGAATGTATAATTGTAGAAAATGATAAAGTTTTCTGTTAATTGTGTAGGGATATTTAATTGATATAAACCTTTGGATATTATCATATTATTTTTTGGTTATTGAATATAAAATCAATTTGTGATTTTGTGTCTTTACAAATAATTACTTATAATTAATTTATAAATAATTTACTAATTTAACATTAAACAGAAATAATATTTTGTTTAGCGCTTTTTAGGCATTACACAAAGGGATCACATTAGTATTTTCACATTTTTGGAACATCTTAAGATTGTTTGTATTTCTTAATATTTTTTATTTTAAAGGAAAATTTTCTTTTACTTTTCTTAAAAAAACGTTATTATTCTTTATACAAATGTTGTTATTTTTTCCAATTTATGTGACTTAAATTTATGTTAATTTAGATTTTTTTAAATTAAAATCCCCATCTTAAGTAAATAAATCCCTCTAGAAATTTATATTTGTCTCCAACCACTTAATTGTAACTATATTAAAATAAATATAATCAATTATAGTGTCTGATATAAGGGGCAATGTGTGAATACATATACCTTTTTGATGTATCATATAATGCTTGCACTGTACCTTTACAGCATGAATATACTCTTACTTCATGTACTACATTTAATTTTTTCAGTGTACTAGCTGATCTGTAGTTCTATAATTTTACAGTAAATATTTTAAAAACTCCTTAAAAATTATTTTTAAATAGGTAAAATTATGAATTTATAATAATTTTTTGAAACTTGTATAATTATATAATTTTGATATTATTATACTTTTGCAGACTAATATTACTCTACTTTGTAATCGAATAATTATATATTATGTCATGGCTTTATTGAAATATCTATTTAATTATATTTTTCAATGTTGTACTTTCAATATTAAATGTAGTCTTATGTTGTGAATTGAACCATTAACCGTTGATACACTTGATTAATCCTATAAGTACAAGAAAGGTGAACAAATATGTAAGACAGTTATGTTTCCTTCATTTTTCCTAACGTTGACAGTATCCTTTAGAGCAGAATATCCTGGGCGTATACATGAGGGGGCATTCAGACTTTTACATAATCGGCGCAGTACATATTTATATTTTTTCGAAAAGTCTGAAATTTGTTATGTGATATTTTATTTTTTCGCGTTATATTTATTTGTAAGCTAGCACAGAAAATATTAAACTTGAATATACATCATCCAGGATAAAGTAATTTTTGTTGTTAAAAACCATTACATGATTTACAGAACATAAACTTATTGCATAGAGCAAAGATATGAAAAATTGGAAGTTGTCGAGCAGAATCACAAAGCTTCTCATCAACTACCACGTTTCCCTCATTTCATTTTCTCCATCTCTGCGTGTTTTTATTTGGAGGTAAGCAACTTTCAATCTAATTGACTTCTGCTGGTCGGACCTGAAACAGTTTACAGCTCATCTCGCCATCGATCCTCGCCTCTGATGAAAACTGACTAACTGACAATTCCATTTTTTCCGTCTCTCCCTCTACTTGAGTTAGGTGTATTGAATTTTGATCTTCAGTTAGTTGAGTTTTGGAAGCCTGTTGAGTTCTTGAGTTTAGTGATCTGCCCGAATGATTCCCCATTAGTTCGAGATTTGATCTGAGTTCAAGTTTGACTTGTACTCCTCAGAAATGACAGTTTCCAATTACATATCTATCCCTATTTTTTCTCTCTCTCTCCCAGACATCTTACTTTTCTCGATGGATACAACGGATTGGTCCTGCCCGACATCTTCTGATTTTTAAACTACTCTCAAGCGCCTACTCTCCTCCCTCCCCCTTCAATTGTTAGTCGGAAGAAAATGAAATTCAGAGATCTGTTTCTGGCTTTACTGATAGCGCTTAGCGTCGCGCACAGAGCTACTTCCGATCCAGAGAGATATGGTAAGTAGTTTTTTTATGCTGAACATTTCGTTATAGACAGTTTGTCGATTATGAGGAATCGAAAATAGTAAATATTTAAAAAGGTCTGTTTTGACCGTGTTATATAATCTCGATTAAACTTAAGGATTTTTTTCTCTTATAGACGCGAGTAACAATTTTACAAAGTTAAGCTTATTGCAATTGACAAATAAATTAAATGTCTGCTTGATTTGTTTTATTGTTGACATTAGTGTCAAGTGTTTCTAATTTAGCAATTACTTTGATTTTCCCTCCTTTCCTCTGTACACTCTTTGTCTTCAATCGTGCAGCATTAAGTTAATAATTAATTTCATACTGAATATCTTTTCTTCCTTAATCAAAGTGTGTTGACGTCGCCCTTTCACTTAAAATTATTTTACTCTTAAAATAACCCAGAATCATACAGCTATTTCGTCTCGGCAGGGATTTCACCCTTTGCTGTTCTTTCCGCAGATTATATTTTAATGTTGTTTGTTCGGACGCTTCATTTGGCTGAGGCATGACTATAGTATAGTGCAGGAACCCTTATTCTCAGCTTCTACAAATTGTCTCATCCCCACTCACAACCAATGCGATGTCCGTTTTTTTTAGCTAAATGAAGAATGCAGTCAATAAACTGACGATCGATTGGAAGAGATAAAAGATTAGTTGCATCCTTTTTTGGTTCTTGGATCTTTAATGAGGTTGAGAAATTGTGGTCAACTATACTAAGGCAGTTGTTTGTTATTGATTTGGCCGATTTTATGGGAATATTTGCAGTTGATTAGTTAAGTAATTCCAGTTAATATGTCTATAAAGTTATAAAATAGCAATGAATTCACTGAGACGAAGTATCCTATATTAACACTTCATTTGCCATTTGTGCTTGGATTGTTCTGTTCGTCACCTTATTTAATAGAGTAGAAACTTTATTGCTATTTATGGTGGCGAAAGGTGGTGTATTAAATGTCTTTCATTATTGCTATTTTACTATACTAATTTCATTTATGGCTATAAAACTAAATGGATGTGAACTAATTGTTCTCTTTGACGGAATAAGTTTATGAAGTCATGTGGCCCTCTAACATAATACCGCCATAGTACAAAGATTCCTTGTGCTCACAGTTGTATCGATTATAAATTAAATGAGTCAGCAATTCGTATTTCTCACTATTGAAGGATCGGTTTGTGCCGTGTTCTAAATGAGAACGTAATAAATCTGCTGGTTAGCACCAGTATTGATCTTACGTCAATATACGGTGACTTCGACGGTGAATTATATTATAGACCTTCAAAGCCATTCATTCACCCACCGGCATAGCACACCTTCATGAATAGAACATGAAGTCGACACAATTATCACGGGTTGTATTGTTTTAACTGACATTGTTCTCCCCTTTGAGGGTCCGTTGAAATTGTATTAATTTGGATAAGTTATGTGTTGTTTATTCAATAATTTAGCAATCTCAGGAACAACTTGTATGGGTGTGTGTATAATAAATTTCTTTAATTGAGCGACAGATAACACCCTATGTGTTAATTGACAGTTTGATATTATATATATGCTAATGTTGTAAGACGAAAATACTGATGAGATTATTTCTGTGAGTTTCATGTTTTACCCCCAATTAGGGACAATTGGTATTAATATTCCACATTTTGCTGGGTGTTATTATTATCACTCGTGGGAATTATGCCGACGGAATAAATCATTTGTATGTTGATATGTTCATATATATAAGAGAGTTAAATATCGTTATATTATGTTGAGTTAGTTTTTTTATCGATATTACACGTATTTATAGTTTTGCTTATTTTTTGCACATATCTTTTTTTTTCAAGTTTATAAAGAAATTCTAAATCAAGTAAAAATATTTTTTTTTAATTTCATAAAACTCTAGCTTTGTATATTGCTTTATTGGAACATCACTGCTAGTAATGACTGATTTTTATTCATAGAATTTGGATAAAAAACCTATTGAAGTATTAAATAAGGTAACTTTTATTACTTATAATTCGTTATTATTATATTGATTCGTTTTAATTATTTTTGAATTTTTCTTGTCTTGTAATATGACGACATAAAGTCCGTAAATAGTAGACTAGGTATATGAGTAAGGTTTCATGTCATGTTTTAAAAATTATAATCAGTCCCATATTTTGTATTGGCTTTAAATATTTCGGATCCCTTTGTCCCTATGGTGCTCTATGGTGACCATTTTAATCTCTAAACTTTTTGTGATTTCTTAAGGTGTTTCAATTAATACAAATAGAAACTGCAGTTTCTTGTGAATTATAGTAGGTATGAGACAGCATAATAATTTTGAACACGACATATTTTAAACTTTGACTGAACAATTTAGACTAGAGGAAGTTAATTTTTGATAATTTACGTCAGAAGTCTCTTGCACACGCGCTACGTCTCAGTTCCAATTTAGATAATAACCCGGCCGGGGGGTAAGCTGTTTGGCGACCTTCTTAAAACTAACCGAAGCGAATGCAGTTGATCGGAAAAAGCAGAACCAATCGACAAAGGATGCGGACTTCCTCATTTCACAGCCACTTGATGAAATAGCATACTCTGTCACTGCAGCGCAGTTCAGCTCCCGCCGTGCCCTCCTTCTTTCTGTCCTTAGATGCCTCCCCCTCCTCAGCGACTTCTCTCGCTCGTCCACCGTATAGATTATAAATAACTGAACTCTTTCTTTATCATAATTCAACATACTTGATTAATCGTCGTTTCCACCGTCCTCCTCCCGACCCCTCGACCAAGGACACAAGACAAGGCAGGGATGGATGGCTCGGCTAAGGTTCCCTATATATTAGACAGCACGTATTGGGATGTCTGTCTATACAGTTGACTCTTTTTTGTATTTAATATTCCTCCCGGCGAATTCTTGTTGCTTCATTGAATACATTTCCGGGTTGATTATTATGTGGTTCTTTTCTGAAGATATACTGACTGACTTTAAATCCAGGTTGTAAAAGGCGTAAAACGAGAATACTTTTGATTTTGACTTCGGTCTGATTTGGTAATTGTTTTTATGGTTTACTATAATTTTTTATAATTTAATAGTTATTATTGATCGTAAAAGCATTTATTCATATGAATCTAATGCTTTTAGGTTTATATGAAATTATATATAAGCTAAAAAACAATTATATGTTATTAACCTATTTCACTGACCATATTTATAATACTAACTAATATTACAAACAACACAACTTTAGTCTCTTATCTGTTATATTTTAATTTTATTCTCTATTTAGTTTACATGAGAATGTTGGATTAATGTTGCTTTTATATTATTAGTTACTATAGGAAAAGTCTTTACATATTGTTAAACCCCCTGTATATCGAAACCATAAAAATGACACAGATTTTGCTACAATTACTATAACCAACAATTAGACCAAGATATTATCTATTGTATCACGACCACATACACGGCACTATTATTTATCCAGCCGAGTCTGTATATCATAAAGCCGTTCTTGTATGGATATCCAGTTGGTAAAATGTTTCCCATACTTTTTTTGACGACTGCTTTTCATAAGTGTTATGCTGCATAATTATGCTATGATTATATCGTATTTTATAAAACATGAATCACTGAGTGAACTGTTTCAACAAAGCTCATACCACTTATCTGCAGATGATGATTCGATAGTATAGATTGTTTTAAGCGAGTATATAATAAAATTCTTTTCTTAAAAGTTTATAGTATGCAATAATATTTGTCAAAATAATATTAATAATATAATTAATAATAATATTTACATAAAAACTTATTATATGAAATTTAAATGGAATAACAGAAAGCAAAATGAACATAATCCAAATAATATATAACTTATTAGAAACATCCTAAATGGGACATTTTGTCTAGGGTTTGATGCAGGCACATATTGTTTATACTTATTATACGTTATAACGAAATAAAAAATGGAAAGTCGTGTGTAGTTACTTATTACTCTTATCAATACCATTTACAAAATCATGAGTCACGAACAGTTGATACATTAAAGAAAACATAATATACAGAGATAATATTTATATAGATAATAATAATTCCTTTTATGTCACGTATATTATACTATTATCGTTATATATAGAAATACTGTTTGTAGTGTATACAGTCGGCGATTTGCTGAACACAATCGATACTGTTACCCAATCGATACTGTCGGTCAGGGACGGAGACATTGGTCAGGAATGTTTATTTTATTGAGTATACACCACTGCATCTTCCCATGTTTAACAAATAACTCGCAAAAAGACAGGAAGTCTAAAGAGCAATCGCTTTTCCATCACAGTTGACTGCATAGTGACTATACTATAGACAAACACAATAGATTGACACTTCTAGGTTAAAGAATTTCATAACAAAAGCCCCAGCTAAACACAGTCGAGTGTATTCAATGGGTACCTAGCCCTATACCGATGCAAAATATATACATATAACTAACAAAAAGTAGTCTTATAGTAGTTAATAACTCGTTTTCGTTGACTAGATTTTACCATTCTTCGGGTAAATAGATATTACATGATGGGATGGTATATGCGCATACAAATGATGCGATACAAGCCTTAGTCTATATATTATTATATAATGAATCATATTAATATTTGCTTATGTAGAAAATCACAGTTACTCGGCAAACAATACGTCTAAATGCTGTGCATTTCCGGTTAATCCTATCTTAGTTGCATTATTATCTATTCTCTAGCGGTTAATCGATGGCATCCATTAGTGGCATTCCCTAAATTATGTTTGGAAGGCGTGCAAGCGGGTGTAGTGGAGAATTTCCGCTATATCTTTGTGTGAGAATTTCTTTATTTTGAAACGCTATTTTTTAAATGCCATTTAATAAGACTGCTGAATTAACTATTTAGGTTTCGAGATAATGCATCCTATATGCATGGCATGGATGAATCATTTCATAATTATACGCATTCTTTTTTGACAGTGTTTTCCTTTAGAAATTACGGTTTATGTGTGGAATAATTATCAGTTATGAGAATTATATCATTTCATCTTTCTTTTTAGTTCAAACTTTGAAGTTTTGCCTATGCTTAATATATTTTTATATTTTTACCAAAATAATTTTGCCATTGCAAATATATATTTTTAAAATATATTTTTTATATATTTGCCATTGAAAAATATGTTTATGGGTGAGGCATTTAACTATTTGGCAAACATCCAAATTTCTATAAAGTTTGTGGCTTCAACCGCGGGTGTTTTAAAAATTTTATCATTATATAGTTATTAACGCAAAAGAATGAAATAATTCCCGATATTGCACATGTATGTGAGGTAACTGTCAAACAAATGGCACATTAGTCAGTCAGTCTGTAAATATTGATTTCTAAATGTCACGTGATATCCCAAGTAGGTATCGTATGTTGATGTATAACTATGGCATTAACTAATCCATCTGTATTTTCATATTATATATATATATATATATATATATTTGTTATCGGCAAGTTGGCACTCTTACGTGAACGTTAAGGAAATGCCTCAGGGGGGGGGGGAGTGGGAGGGAACACACAGGTGTAGACTAACTGCTGGTGAAATTCGTTTCCCATCTTGGGTCTCAATAAATATACATGTAAGTTACCCACACGCAGTGGCGGCTACTTAGCCTGGTATATCTGTGTACGTTATACATGCATGCATGCATTACTACTATGAGGTAAATGTGGTATATATGTAGTTTAGCAGGGAAGCAACCTTGCCTAGCGATGCAAATCAGCATGCAATAACTATATTAAGTTAAGCGAATTTGCTTGCGTAATATTCATGTATAAGTATAGGATCCTGTCGTTATTGTAGCAGTTGGTGAGAAAGTTTTTTAAGCCGCACTTCTTAGTTCTTTTCTGTTCGGGGTCGTTGGTTATGAAATTATTCGGCTGATTTCATTAATAAACTCGGGCGCCATTTATTGGCGGCAGAGGTAGTCGCCAATCATCCCAATAATCAGTTTTTCTTAGCGTCTGTTATAAATGTTGTAAGAATTTGCTTGATTGTAGTGCCCGTCTGTCCATGATATACTTACCAGGGGATTCTTTTTTCTCATCTTTCATCATTTAAGTCAGATTTGATCGATGTAAGGAGATCTCATTAAATTGCTAAATTTGCTAAAGAAGGGAGAAGTAGGGCCTATCATTATGCAGCTGTAAAAACCACTGGCTATCGATCAGTTGGGTTCTTTTATGTCCCACGAAGGTGTTGAACATTAATTTTATCCCATAAAAATATTTACATAACGTACGGTATATCTAGTTGATGCTTTATATAATGGATGAAATGTTTGCACATTAAATTCTGCAATTAATACGCAACATATTGCGGTGTGATATAATTTAGTATCTCTTTTCAAATGAAATAATCACACGGTTAATTGTTACGCTTCTTTTGTATCTGGATCTGTTTATGCTTATAATAATAATTTATTATTAGTTTATTTACTTTCTCATTTTAGATCCAACGTATAACCATTATTTCCTTGGTGTATTTGTATATTGATGGTGTATATGCCTCCTACCCTGATGAAAACACACGATACAAAAATAATGTTGAGTAATCTTTGACCATTGTATATAACACAGTGTAGGATGTAATCGTTGGTAATCGTCGACTTTAATATATAGCCTACTGTATTGTAGTTCCAACTCACAGTTTGACACAGAGAGTCTCATCATTTGTTTTGTATAAGACAAGTGTACTCCAATCTTGACCCTTCGTTTTATGCATCGTTGTACGCATTGTAACCACTCTTCTGATAAAGGATTCTTGCATATTATACATATACATATATTTTGTGCCAAATTCATAGTATACTACTATAATATGTTAATCTTTCCTTTACATCTGACTGAACGAGTTATTTGGGACGACAGGCTATTACAAAATTCAATTATTTCCACTATATATATATATATATATATATATATATAATTGTGGCAAAGTAGTTTATTCCGTCATGCCATTTTAGCAGGCTGAGACAGTCTTAATTTTATAATGTCACTATTTCTGACACATTGAACGTTGTCATTAATCTGCAGTTTGCTATCTAGCTAGCTATGCAAAGAAGATTTTGTATTCTAATGACAGTAATCTGATTTTATTAGTTTTCGATAGAGAAGAAAGTTTACAAAAGGTTGAAATCTATATTTGTTAATACAGTATAAACTATAAAAAACTAAAGTCGTTATTCTTTCTCTGATGGAATCCAGCTGTTCGATTTGATCAAGTTACATGTGTGTTAATATTTCATGTTAATAGCACACATATATAGTAAACATTGTTATTGTTTAATATTTATTTCTACATTTTTCAATTGATTAACTTTTAACTAATTAATATACAAATAAGTGGCGTAATTTTGTATACTTTTTATTCGATGCGTTTTACGATTTTATAACAAGTTCGCTTATAACACACACGTTACCCTTGGTTCTGTGGGTTACCTCGGATATAACAAACAAATTGTTACACTCCCTTTCACTAGTTAGCCTGCATTATCTATGGATTTATCGCATTATTTGCAAATTGTATTAGATGCCACACTCTTTATTAAACATTAAATTAATTATTTGTCAATTAAATGTTATAATATACGATATTCTATATACGGTGTTTGAATGTTGCTCAATTTATTTTAAGTTAACGATTAGGTATACGATAAACTCATATACATCTATATTCGACAGGATTTGGAGAAATATTTTGTTGATAGCATTTCTAACACGCAGAGCTGGCTGTTATATTTTTTATATTTTCATTATAATATCACATAATTTTATTTTGTCATATTCTATATGCTAAACTCCTTAAATTGTAAGTTTATCATTTTATTAAATATGTCGATTTGTTTTAGAAAATATGTGCATCGTTACATTGTATTGATAATTAGGACTCCGATGTTTCCATAAAATAATGTTTTTGTTCGAGTAATTCGAAAGTAAGATTTTCTATGAGCAAACAACTAATCTTTTGGGAACGAATAAATTGCATTATAAAACTTGTTTGTTCAGAATTAAGTGATTAAAATAATTGGTTTTTATTTATAAACTGTTATATAACAGCAATTGTAAAAAAATTTGAAGTAATTTGAACAAATACATTTTCTTACTATATAATTTGGTGTATAATGTAACATTGTAATCCTGGAAAAAATTTAATTATAAAATTATCGTTGTGCTGTAATCGCATGGCTCACCTTTAGTCATTTATTAAAGTTAATAGGTACATGGAATATATGTAAGACAATTATGGTTCATTATATAAATGATACATTTTTAAAATTATCTTAATTTAAAGTTATTAAATTTAGAGTAACTTGAAATATATTTGTTTTTATTTGGAATGTTACAAGAACTGTATATAATTATATAATTATTCAGACGTTATATATTCTGTTGTTTCCAAATTTGGTTAACGTCGAGTGAGCACCTTTTTATTTGCATTTGATCCTGACTTGCATGCATCAAGCCTGTTTATTACACTCGAGTGGCAGGGAGTTTCTCACTGCGCTTATGTAACAGAAGCGTGATCTACATATTTTATTTATATAATATTTACATTAGAGAAAAAACTTGACCAAACCAGCCACCACTACCCCCCTTAGCTCGGTCGACTCGAGCCTTCAGGGGGAAATATAGAAACGGAATAGGTGGTAAAGGGATATGACTTGGGAGGGTTTGAAGTTGGAGTGGATTGAGTGAGTTCACACCTGAGAGACTGACTGATTATACACGCTGTAAACTTTGAGTCTTCGAGCTTGACGGAAGCTGCTGTTCCGACTTTATCGAGTTAACTCGGGATGAGTCATGCTCTCCAAAGTTGAGCTATCGACTCATTCCTCGTTCACTTCTCTCCGGTAAGAGTGTGTATTTATATCTTGCGGTCGAAATTACTGAAAAACATGTATCAATGTTCTTCTCCTCTCCGCCTTATTTTTTGATAAATCGGGTGAGAGTTTTATCGATCATTTCTTCCATAGTTTTTTTGTCGTCGTCCGAAATTAGGAATTCTGACTGGTGTGGCTGATTTTAGCCAAAGTGAAGCAGCTAGCTCGAGCGAGAGCAGTTAAATATGTGAAATTTAGTTATCTCGCTGGATCTGGATTGATGTTTTTATTTCTTCCGATTTATTAATTTGAATATTTTCCCCCTGTTCTATGTGTTTGGAACCTATATGCGCAAAGAAGTGGAAACAGTATCTCCTCCCTCCGAAAACTGTATCAATTTTCGATTTGCAACATCTTGCGACGCACACTGTATAATGTAGGTTATAGTCAGCTATAACACAAAAGTGCATAATGGGGCTTAAGCAAAGAATAACTTCTCTAAGCAAATATGCTAAATTGTGTTTGGGCTTAGGTAACCGAAGAACTCACTGAATCACTCTGAGAGACTTTTATACGAATTGTTAATTGTATTTTTTATGGAATATTGGAACTTAAAAATGACAATAAAACAGTCCCACATTACATTATGTTTGCTGTCTAGGGAAAGTAAAAGAGGTGCCAGCTATGAAAATGATCAGTTATGTTCGGCCGGATATAAAACGTCATCTGGTGGTTCAAAACACGGTATTAATTACTTGCATGTCGCGGTGGGATATGCTGTTCGTCTAGCATATATTTTTTATTGCAGAATTTTGGAGTAAATTTCTAATGAAATTCAGCCCGATTTTGTTTTCTAAATTGACCTTTCTTCATTTTGGTTTTAGTTCTGGAAACTCTTGAAGTAATTAATTAAATTCTAGAGGGACCTCCGCCTAATAAAAATGGTTTACATTAGGTCATTATATACTGAGTCAGCCTATCATCTTTATTAAATCCTTTTCTCTTTGGATTGCAACCGAGTTCGTGATAGTGTTCAAAATCAATCACAACATTTGATATTGTTATCTTTTATTGTATATCTGAAGACTTGGTCAATTTGCATTACTGTTAATATTATATTAAAATAAAAAAACTGGAATATAAAAGTCATCTGGTCAAAATGTTTAATTTGGCCTCTAAATAATGAAATGATAAGATTTCGCAAAAAGTAAAGTCAATTATCGACTTGCAAATTGAAAGTATGACAATTATTTAATACTTCGGAATTTCTAATTGTTTTATTTGTTGTAAATTTGTTGTAATTTTCCTACACCAAAGTAGGCAAAATCCAAACGCTCATCACACCCCCCCCCCCCCCCAGTTCTCCCGCAGTTCCGCAGTCTCCCCCAGCCAATCGAGTACTACACGGAGGGCACCCCCCTCAACCTCACCTGTGCCGCCTGGCCCAAGGCGGCCAATGTCAAGTTCTTCACCGCCTACCGCAACACCGCGGGCAGTGGGACGGGGGCTGAGGCGGCCCCCCTCCACCCGCTGCCGGATATGCCGGTGCACGGGTCGACGATGACCATCACCAAGCGGTCGATGGTCGATTATCTGCAGAATATGGAGCTGCATTGCCTCGCGATCACCAAGTTCGGCTCGCTGTTGAGTGGCCGGCCCTTCCGGGTCAAGGAGGCTAGTGAGTGAAAGTCTGCCCTGCCCAGTATTTCACGGACGAATTTGTAAAAATAATTATTAGTTGTATTTTTTGCTGGAACCCTATACAAAGAAAAGTTGTAGTATACCAACACAATATAACACAATATTCCAAAATCAATTTGATTGTGATAAAGTTGTCTGAATGTATTACGTTTAATATACTAATAACTATAAATTTAGGGTGAAACTGTAAAATATATCACTTGGTACACCTGAGTATTGAAACAGATATTATTTTGGTACACTCACTTTTGTAATCTTTTCACAATATCTTTGCTGTTTTCAGCGTAGCGTGACAAGCTATAAAAAATTTTCGGGAAGTAATATTAACTGAACTGATATATGGTATTTGAAATTGATATAATTATTGATTATTATTATAATCTTTGTTAACTTATTGATTACATATTTAATTTAATGTTAGATGAAGTATAATTAATAAGGACTTATTTTTGCAATAATAATATGAAATAATAAAATTTGCTATACATTATATAAAGAACTATTTTCTTGAATCTTCACTGTGTTTAATCCATTCTAATAGTCTTCTTCGGGTTATACAGATCCAACTATTCACAATTAGTTATCCGAATGGATCACAACACATTTTCTTCTGCTAAGTTTCTTGCTCTCCTTCCAGGACTAATTTCTATGTGAAAATGGATAATAAGCTGAGAGTAGGTTTGTTAATTACAATGATTAAAAACTGTTTTCTTATTCCTTCCCAGGGGACTAAGAAAGGAATGTGAAGGAATTTAATTCCCGTTTCATTGCCTATGTCTGGTCATTTGGTTGCATGACATGTCTCTCTCTACTGATGTAGTGGCCGGACAAGCCAATTAAGAGGCCATTTCTTCTTTTTGCATTTACAATACTAACTGCTATACAAGAAATTAATGGTTCGTGAACAAACGATTTGAAAGACTAACTGAAATTTCCCGACCACTTAATTGTTATGGTGGTTCTATGTTGGGTGATTTTGTGTTAATTTAATTTAACCAATTTTAAGAAAACACCTAATTTAATAAATAATTGGTTAACTAATTAACCTAGTTTTAGTTTAATTAGAATCTACAATTTATTTTAAAACTGTTCTTTTTATAAAGTATATTAAATGCAATGAAACCTAAATTTAAATATTGACGAAAAGAAGGAAGTAATTATATTACGTGTATTTTTAAAGTTTTTGAAGTATTATTTATTGTACAGCGTCTACTGAATTCAATAATCATTAGCATAATACCTGCTTTTTTATATAATGTTTTGTAACCGTCTCAGACAAGACAAAAACCTGTACACCATAAATAACTGTTTATTGGTATTGCTATGTAGCAATTAGGTCATCATGACGTGTGCGGCGACAACAATATTTTTCATGTCGTATGAATTCCAATCGAACAATATATTATATAATTATGAGATTATAATCAACTGGAGACATTTATGCAAATATGACAATGATCGTAGACGTAGACGTCGCCTTGCTAGCATACTATTCAATTCAAAAAGACAATAATATTATCTATCAAAACGTACATGCCGTTCTTTCTTAACCCTTCCTACAAGGAGAAAGGGGGTGGGGGGTGTGCCAATTGTTTTTGAAAAAAATGAAGCTTTTGATTGAACGATGACCCTGATTTTTCTTAACTGGAGTTTATGATGTTATCAAGCAATATAAAGTAGACTACTTGATTAATTTTTTGGAAAATAAAAATAGCTCGACAAGTATTTAGAAGGTATCTGTATACCAAATTTCAGCTTAATCGGATGATAGGAAGTTTGTTTTTCCAAAGGCGGTTAAATACCCCTTCCACGGTGAAAACCCTACAAAATATGTCCACAGACGAAGGGTTAAAGGATAGAACAGAATATTATTAAGAATGACAAACGAAAATAATATGAGTGGTTCATTTCACTATACAGTTAACTTCTAAGAGACCTGATTAAAATCGATTATATGTACTATTTGAAATATACTTTGGTAAGCTGATGGCTTTTATTATTACAGTTATGTAAAGCATAGTCAAGTGCATAATAATATAATCTAGACTCCAATATGATAGTGGGTACAACTGACAAACAAGAGACAATAAAAAAAAGTCAAATACACTCGGTATGTGTGCATTTTACATTATGTAACCAGGATACAGTTAACTAAATATTGCTCTACAGCTTTTCAGCTGGTGCGAATTTAGATTTTAAATCAAGTTTATTGAGTTGAACTGTACATTGAGTATTTTTTGTTAGATATTGATTATGTAAATACAATAAAAACTTGTCATCATTACAAGTAACATAATATATTATCCATAAATACAGCGACTGAAATTTATTGAAAACGATTTTTGCAGGGTTGTCATTTCGAAAACTTTGCGTTATTGTTCTATTCTATAGTCCGAATAGATATTTTAACATTTTTAGTGGAATTAGTATTCTATTTTGTTGAAAACTATTTCGGTATTGTTGTATTGGTTAGGGCAAACACCAGTGCAAGTCGGTTTTTGTATGATTTATGGGTTTTCTATATAGGCTAGTGATAGCAAAATATAATGCAAATTATACATATATTATACATCATTGCTATATATCTGAGAAAATTAAGGTTGATTACAGTTTTATTCCGCTCCAGGCAGTTAATATGTTTACAGTTTAGTACTATATATTGTACATATAATCACTCGCTGCTAGTGTCTACCTATCTAATCTGTTTCTATCCATTAAACTATGCCATGTTTATTTACCGGGAAGTCAACCGTCTCCGTTTAATTGTCCTTATCTAGCTTCCCTCAGTTTATAATTCATTATAGTTTGCAAATATATGTGGTCCATACAATCATTCACATTTGCTCGTAATGTACAGCCATATAAACATTATAATATTATAGTGTAGGTCATATTATATAATCTATATTCTAAGCATTTCCTTTTATCAGTGAAGAATTTGACCTTGGTATGCAGCTATTTACATTTATGGTTTTTTAGATAAACCGTCATACACCATCTTTTACAAAGTAACCAAATAGATGGCATATTTTGACCTCTGATTTAGACTAGTTTGGGGAATTTGGATCACTTTTTAACATTTTACTGAGTTGCGAATGGAAGAAGTTTTTAATCTAAGTTTAATTCCTTCAATTAATAAAGTTGAGTAAAATTTTGAGCGGTGAATTTATAGTGTATTATAGATAATTTAGATAGAGACAGTAGCACCAGACCTTATCTGGAATTGCTCTTTGTCAGTACAGTGTAAAGGCCTATGCCCACCACGTGCGCGTCACGCGACGTTCCACAAAAAGCTAAAAACATACTAGTGAGCCTATTTACACTCAACGACGAAGCTGAAGTTAAAATTATTAATCTTTTTCCGCGACGCCGCGCGACGAAATACATATTTCAATTCAAGTTATAAGCTGTAATTTATGTCCCAATTGAAGATAACTGAATTTAATTCTTCTTCGCTAAAGCTCTGCCGCGTCGCGTTTGGTGGGTATAGATAAGATAGAGCTGTCGATCAGTGGGGGAACCCACCAACCACTGTTCTATAGCTTCGCCTGTCAATCCCCGTGTCTTATTTGAAACTTTAACCTCACCTCTATTGCAGTTTATTATGTTATTATTCTATGATGATGTATTATGTCATTTAGAAAATAATTACAGATACTTTCATGAATAATAAATATTAAACTATATAATTATAATATGAAAATTAACAACGGCTGAAGCAATAGTGTATTTTCATAGAGATATAATAGTTGTATTATAATAAGACATTAAATATATTATATTATTAATTATATCATTAATATAGATAAAGAATTATATATCTATGTGTATTTTGACTTGTAAGAATAATTTACATATTGATTGTTTTTGTTATATATTTAACTTTATATTCAATTCATTATATCTGCAAATTATCCACCTATGATCGATATTTGCAGTATTGATTTTTTTGAACAATACTACAACTTTAATCGGTCAAACACTACATTGTATAGCTAGATAAGTATTTAACTGTTATCGACAGATTCAACTAGTCAATATTAACAATTACTGTCTATGTCTATACATTGTCTGCAGAGATCCAAGAGTTCCCAGGGTCGGTTGAGATCAAGGTTCTCGAGTTTATGAAGGGCAACGTGGCCATGATCGACTGCTATCCCCCACCAAGCGACCCGCCCGCCATCGTCAAGTTCAAGCACAACGAGACCTTTGTGGGCAGTTCAGGTGACTTATCCTCCTCTCCTACCTAGTGTTGGGGTTAAATTATGGGATTAAAATAGATTAACTAATAATTACTAACTTCAAATATTATAGAAATTACGTTATCTGGTGAATTTATATTATATATTTTTTAAGTTTTCAAAATTTAGAAAAGTATTATTATTAATATTAATATAATTAATGTATTATTGAGGATTACAAACACATGTTGCGGATTTCTCACTGTCGTGTATATTAGTAACGTTTGTGCTACAGTAGTAGCTCCACTCTACGGACTAAATATAGTCGACAGTGAGAAATCCTATATATTATGTCTGGAAGATTGTATCACGCAGAGATGAGAATCTTACTGTATTTACCGGAATATTTATTCTTCAGCCCATGACAAGATTATTTTTTCTAACTTTTAAAATGGTTTAAATTCCCTAGCTGAACATGGTGTTAATAAGCACTACTTGCAATCCGGTCGTCAGTAGGGAGACTATAAGGGTACCTGATAGAGCTGTATAGCTCGAAACTAGTAGTGCTCTGTCTCTCTGCTGTTTGTACTGGCTCTGCGCTTAGTGCTTTGCTCCAAAAAGTATTTATTTAAAAATGATCAAACTGTATGCTTCTTTCAGAATGTTTTTTGTTGTTTTTTTCTCAACCTTTTCATGGTTAAGTATAACATATATATGACATAGTCGAACTTTTTGATGACGCGTGCTTTATGTATTATACTTTATATTTGCGTCAGTTGAAGTTGTAATCCTATCTAGGTCAGTTGTTGATAATAAAAAAGATACAGCTATACTATACTACTGCATTATACCTCCTTTCCTATTTATCAACTGTATGATGCCCCTCTAATTCTATAAACGTGAAAAGCTCACATAATATTGGTATTATTACACTGCTTAACTCGGCAGAGTTATAAATCTCTCATCATGATAGCCAGATCCTTAATTTGTGTAATACACACACACATACAGCTCTCAGACACATTAAATACAGGAGGTCAAGTACACATTGTAGGTGTGGAATCATCGATACTCTCCCCCCCCCCCCCTTGTAAGTGTAGCAGGCTCTTGCATAGAGTGAGAGAGAGAGAGATACTACAAGTAGTTTTTAGTTATATCTAACGTCGGACCTATAATATGGTGTTTACCCTCAAATCTTTCGTCATGTGTTGATAATACAGACACACACGCATACTGACATAGTTGCAAGAAATGTACACCTTTCTCTCTGTTGTACCTCCCTCCGCTCTCTCCCCCCCCAGACCCTTTTTCATCAGTCATTCTATCAAACTGCCCCATCGTGTTTGTGTTATATTATTGAAGTACCGCTTCTAAAAGAATGCCATTGTTATCGCAGCACAATGACAATCCAATCCCTCTCTAATGATTCGGAAATCTGACTCGGATGGCCGGATTGTTTTGCACTAATTAAGAAGAAGTTATAATCACAAAACTTTCTCTAATAATGATCCCATCTCTCCCTCTTTTTAGTCTACGATGTTCCAGGTAACTATTGGTCTGCGTTTACGTAGTACAATCCCCCTGTTTTACCTTTATAACTTATGTGTTTGTGTAACTATTATTATTATCTATAACTATTGTACTTTGCACACGCGGTCAATGTTTTCCCCTACAAATCATATATATTTCTAATTGTACGTGGTGCGTTCCAGTCTGTTCCATATTTTCATAATTTTGTTTTAATTTGAATGCACGTTTTTTCTCAAATTTGAAATATATCCCTTTTTGGATTTCATTTGTTTGGTTTATTTACTGTTTACTTCACGTCCCTGTTTTACTGTATCACTGTAGCAGAACATACTGTTGTCTTTATTATATTATGAATCACAGTATTTCTCAGTTTTTTGGCACACTTAATCGTATATTGATTATGTAGGGTGTCTACACATACGTGAATGTTCAATATATATATATATTTAACAAATGAAATACGCTATAATAATTTAAAAAAACTATATTAATTTTTTTATACGTGAAATTTCTTTTTCTTTTACTTTTTTTCTTTCTAGTACCTATGTAATCTATGTTCTGTATCCAATCTATAATAATTAATAAATCGACATTTTGTGTATACATATCAACACCAGTTTATAAATGTTATACTTTTTTGGTGTTAAGATATATTGTATATATATAAAATGTAATTAAAGGGTACAACTGGCTATTAGAACTAAATGATGGTAATATATTATTGTAAAATAAATATACGTGAATTATTTTCGTCTTAAGCTGTAAACACCCTGTTCTGTTAGTAAAGTTTTTAATTAGATGTTCAGATTGAGTTAATTAATTTTTATTGCTCTGTTATTTTCCTAATTGAAATAGCTGCCTGTATAGGGCATAACTTTTTAGATACATAATATTTCCCATGAAAATGTCATCCAAACATAAAACTGGCTACTAATTAACACTAATTAAGGTGGGTTGATTTTCACTTTTACAAATACTTGTCAACCTAACGACTAATAAATTGACTAACATCTCTATACGTTCCAGTCCCATGTTTATTCCCTCATTTTGTTTCTGGCTTTTCCTGTCTTCCGTTTGAAAATTAAAAAAAGTTTTGTAAAGTAGTAAAATCCGTGTGTCTCCTATGTGTTGCCCAACACACATAATGAGGTCTTTATACACTCGTATTGTACATAACCCCGGTGACATCTCCCGCTTTCCACGATGATTCTCTCACCACCACCACAACCCCTGGCCGTCATCTTGCCAAATTACATGCCAGCAATCCGTGGGGGAGGGTTGATGTATCGTCACATTTGCCACAGAGCAACTGGAACGAACTTTCAGTGAGAAACGGTCCAAATCCCGCACAGATTTCTCTGGTTCAGCACAAATGTTGTGTCATTTCGCTCTGTTTACATTATGCGTCATCCATCCATCGAAAGTTAGAGGATGTCTCCACTACCTATCTGAAGAGCTAACTACAGGAGTGTGTACGTCGGTATGTATATCGATACAGTGGAACATTGATGGAAGGGTAGGCTAGTATCAGTTTGTACCATGTTACCGGGTAGACCTCTCCAAACACACCGCCCGCCCCTCCAGGCAGCAGATTGACTCATGTAAGGATTTGTGTCTCATGCAGCAGGCTCTAGTCGAATCCGAATCCGAATAGTATAGACGAAGTGTGTTTGTCCTAGTTGGTCAGGCTTGCGTTCTCTATAGTATACTCTGACTCCGTTATCGTCAGTTTCAACAACCTTGCGAGCCGCGGTGTCCCTGGCCTGGTTACAACGATTTAACAAGCGCGATAGGGGGGTGTGCCGTTGTTGTGGAAATGTTGTGTGTGAATTTAAAAAGTATTATAATTAGGTTGACTATTATATTGTTTTAATTATCGAAAGGGTGTTATTGGATCCTCGAAGATGTAGCGTTCTTGGTTTCCTGAAGTAGTCTTTTTGGCAGGTTGTGTGGGTTTCATTTTAAATTGTGTTACCTTTGTTCCCCGCGAAATTAAACTAAAGTTAAGGTCAGGCTTACATTTTGTAATAACAGATCCATAACGTTAACAAATATTCTGAAATAAATAATTTCCGAATTCATAACTAATCATAATCATTCACGATTTTCGATTGAACATTTTGAATTGTCCTTATCTACAAATAGATGTTTTTTAAATTGAGCGTAAAGCATACTTTATAGTTGATAAACTTACTTTCCGGTCTTATAAACAGTTGATTAGTGACCACCAATCCTTAAATGGAAGAATGACACCATAACGGGTCCGTTGACAGATCTGTAGTTATAATAGGCCTATAATCATTTGTGTTCGTTAATAAAATACAGAGTGAGTATTTAGGGAGTCCCGTAGGTCACATCTGATGTGTTAGATGCTAGATGACAACATTTTTACAAACGAGGGAAATTTATTGAAATGGTTTTGATTCACTCTTAGTGAATCATTGGAATAATAGGGCAAAATTATGCTACTGTGAAAGTTAGAAAGTGGCTTTTATCCACATATGTGTTCAATGTTATCCCACTAATACGATAAGTTAAGATAAGGCCAGCTAACGTATGGCGAGCTGTATAATCAGGAGCGAATGTTTCATCGATTTTTGCACCGATTGAAGTAACACACAATATTATTATCCAGAACGTCTGCTCACTATTTATGTGCCTTTCTATAAATAATATATGTCTGTCAACTATTACTAAGTCATAAATCCAGCCTTGATAGAAAACAATTGTGAATTATTTATTTAAAATCTACATATATATAAAGTAGATATAATACCCTACGTTCACATAGCGTGATTATGTTATATTACCGGCGCTTATTATTGAAATGAATTCGTATATTAATTAATCTTTTTATATATAATATGTATATTATGTTCTTTTTGATTGGATAATTAATACCGATGTAATAACTACTTGTTTATGTTGTACGGTATCAAAATCTCCCAAAAATCCAACTCTCTCTCTCACTCTCCCTCTCTCTCTATCCCTCTCCAGGCAAATACAAGTACGTCTACTCCCCGGACGGTCGGAGGGTAACCCTTCTGATTCACACGTTCGACTTTCGCGACAGTGGTCAGTACACCTGCGTGGCAATCAATCCCAAGACAATGATGTCGCGGAAGTCTCCCCTCATCTACGACCTTACCTGTAAAGGTCAGTCAGCATTGCAAATCTGCTCAGTAATCTTTTTGATAGGGGGGATTCCAATTTGAACTCCCTCTCCTTCGCTTTCTCCTCTACCAACTGTGTAAGGGGCAGCATGGAATATTTCCAAGGGGAAGGAGTGGCAGAGAGGCCACCCTCCCCCCCTACCTCCTTCACCATTGGCATTGTCGCTGTTCTGAGTGGAAACTTGTCTGGCGCCCTTGCTTGGGCTACAACAAGTTTTAGCAATAAAACTTACTCAGTCAATTTTCATCAACCATATTATGCCAACCTTGATACATCCAGGGACGATGTAGTAAATTGTAGTCGGATATTATATATCTAAAGAACATAAGTTATGACATATGCTGTAAGGATTTTGTCATAATAACATTATATTCGTCTTTTCCCTCGATATGGCACCATTTTGTAAACAATGTCCCCCCCTCCCTTCTGGTCAGAGATGGAAACGCGATTATAGTTTGTGCTCGAATTGTGCGCAGCTAGTTTAAGTTCAGATTTAATTGATTGTTTAATTTATCCACATAATGAACAATAGAGGTGAATAATATGGCATCTATAGCTAATGACTTAGTTATGATTTGCTAGAAAGATCTATTTTAAAATTCATATAGTTTGCCATTATAAAGCGTGTGGAAATTCTGGTTTCGGATTGTTTATCGTGTTTGTATCATTTATATTACATGATTTTGGGACGTCGCCTTCCGTATAACACTAAAATAATATCTCGATTTTGAACTACCAGAGATGTCCCTACTGACTAACTATAGTTAGTAAAAAAATATATCATTTATAGATTCAGAAGATCTCTTTATATCACGTATTTTATCCTGCCTGGCTTCTGTATATTCTGACTTTATATTTACAATTAAACAATGTTTATCGATTTTGACTCATTATACGAAATAATTAATGCATAATACAAGATTATTGATTGTTGCTAAACATACTTTAAATTACGTTTATTCGGAACACATACTTTTGTTTATAAACGAACATCTAACAAGCATCATGAATATTCATGATGAGTTAATTTTTGGTTATGGTTACTCTGTCATTAAGAAGTAACTTGACATAATATTATCCAATTTTACATCTGTGTTCCATTCTCTTCATTTGTGTGTAGGCACATTACTTTTCCGTTATTTCACGATAGTTCTAAAGTTCACTTCACGGTATTATCTATTCTTTACTAATTGTTATCAAGAACTTTGACCGAGAAAATAATTATTAAACTGTTCCTTATATTATTCTCTGCATTTGTGATTAGAAAACAGCCTAATTTTCGGCAGATCTCTTTGATGTTTTATTCATTTCTGTCTCAATCAATTCATTCTACTATAATTTCTCTCTCTCTAATATTATTCACCTTTAATCAAAGTCTCCTTTTCCTGTACTACAATGCCTATTCAAATTTCAGACTGCCCTGTTATTCCACCGTTTTGAATCTGGGGTCTATTTTTGTTAGTCTACTCTGTGGATCAACAGCTGTTGAGCTTGTTGACTATTAACCTGACCATTAATATCCTTACTTTCACATTCTCTTATGAGTTATTTGCAGATAAAATCCTGGAATCTTTTCGTTATGAAAGAGAGACAAAGCAAATATTGTTTAAAAAAGAGGCTACTTGCAACTGAATGTCCACTAATAAAATTAATTATTTTAAACCGATAATGTTTGAAGTAGTATTTTTAATGCTTCTTCTGACCTTATTTAGATTTCGTATACCTTGTCTCTTCCGAACCCTTTTCATTATTTTCATGTCTTAATTCTTATAAGGCACACGATTTAATCTTCCTAAGAGAGAGTTACATACAGCATCTCAGCTCCCACATATATTATGATATTTATCACAGCAGTATTTAATTCTAACAAGGAATCAATTTCGAGATTGACTTCCAGTCTGCTTGACTGACATTCCGTTTGCTCTTCAATATTGATGGATGGCAGCCGCGCTTAATTAAGCTGATACGTGAAGGATACCCGTTGTGCTCATTAATTACTTATTGTTCTACAAAATATAAGTATAGATCTAGTCAATGCTATAAATTTTATATTTTTTGTCACATTTCAATTCCCGTATATGGGTATATATATTTACGAATCTAATCGATAATAATTTATATTTGGAGAAAAAATTGCCTTTTTGTTGCAACTGCAACTTTTGGAACCTCTCCAAAAAGAGAGGAGGAGGAGAGATCAGAAGCGAGCAGAGCAGAGCTGAAAGGGGAGTTCAACTAGAGAGAGTGAAGAAGCACGTAGACGACGTGGCACGGAGGAGAACTGAGATTGCTTTTAGTCAGAGGCGTTAGTTATTGACCTTCTTGTTTTGGACTTGGCAATCGACTCAGGGATGGCTGGCTGGCTGGCTGACTGACTGGCTGGCTCAATTGAGTTCACATTGCTTGACAGTTCACTTTCAGGGTGGGGAGGCTACTGATGTCGGCTCTGATTTATTTTCTATCTGCGGGAGTGTTTTCCCAAAGTATAGATCAGTAGCCTATGCTGTATGTGGCATGGAAGTTGGTTATACAATATTTAGGCATACATGTAAGGCTGGTTTGATGTGTAGCTGCTGATCGTGGGATATTTATCAAAAGTTATTATAATGTTGCAATGTAGGTTATGTGTGTTTAACCTGATGTTGATTGTAGTAGTTATTCTTATCTCTATAATTAATGGTTGTCGTTTACTATCAAATGAAAATTATTTCGTTTAGAGTTTAGCTTTTGACCTGTGAAATATTTAGATGTATTCAATAGATATACTACAAGTATAATCTAGTAGGCTCCTCAGGCAGCTAGTCTGTCTTATTATCAAAACTTATAACATTTTATCTCAAAGTTTTACCTTTTGATTATTTTTTTTCGTTTTGTATTTTACTTGATTTGCAGTTCTAGATTAGTCTCATTTTAATTTTTAAAATATTTAGTTTACCAACTTTACGTAGAGCTCTATCTCTTCTCTCGATCTCTATCCTTCTCTCTCTGACTCACTCTCTCTCTGCCCCTCGTTCCCTCTCCCTCCATCTACTTCTATATATCCCACTCAATCCTTCCTCCCTCTCTCACTCTCTTCCTATCCCTCCCTTTGCCCCCTCTCTCAATTTTCCCTATTCCTCCCTCTCTTTTTCTTTCCCCCTCACTCACGCTCTCTCTTTCTCCCTATCCCTCTCTTCCTAACTCTTTTCTTCTTCTCATTCCCTTTATCTCCCTCCCTCTCTCTTATCCCTCTCCTTCCTTCTCTCAGTCTGACCTCCCCCGTCCCTATCCCCGCCTCCACTTCCACTCTCTCCTCTTTCCCTCCCATGCCCCCTCTAGTCGCTAGGACGGTAGTGAATGAGCGCACCCTGATGCCTCTCTCCGGCTCCCCCTCCACCACCACAATCGAGGTCCGGGAGAACACCAATGTGACCATCTTCTGTGTGATGGAGGGCGCCCCACCCCCCCAGGTCTCCATCTATCGCTTTAAACCCTCTGTGGCACAGCAGGAACCCGACCGACTCTTCATGGATAACAATTTTGGTGAGTGCTCACATATCCTAACCTATATAATATTATAGTTGTTTATTAAATATTATACAACATTAAATTACTCTCATTTGTCGGCCGGTTGTATAACGGGTGAATGGTGAAATATGTGCACGACAGCTTCCTGTACTTTCTCAGAATAGGTAGTTTCATTTAAATTTGTTGAGCTTACACGAGGCAATGTGGACTGTGGAAGAATACAGTGACCACTGATCATAACTTAAGAATATTATTAAGAAGAATGAGCAGTGAATACATTTTCTACTCTGAAATAGTTGGTGATTTGTATCACTATACGGATATTTTTTGTTGAGCCATCATCAACTGTAATGTTCTCATTGTCGTGGTGATGTATAAGTATGATGGCCACTTTTGAGAGCTCTAAATCTAGCAGGTGTGACTTGTCTTAGATTATGTCACGGTTGGATATTTACTTTCTATATGCAATACATATTTTTACATATATTTTATAAATATAGAATAACATATTCCGTTTGTCCCATAAGTCAGAGATCATATGATAATCTTTTTCATCTCAATTGCTCTAACAGTAGGTGTTCTACTATACTGGGTATGTATTTAACATTACTGACTGTAATTATTGTCCGTCTGACGTATGAACAATAAATGCTGTTATCAAAGTTTGTACACTCCCTAGAAACTATGGAAACCACTTAAAAACGAAGCTTTGAAGATAACTCCTCGGAAATAAAATAACAATTCTTAAAAACCATCTGAAATAATTATTTTATCATTCACATTTTTCATATTGATTTAGTAAAAAACATGAATTATATTTGCTAGCGGCGTTGTTTTTAGAAATCCATCATTATCATCTGTTCATTTATATATTATATTCTAAGTATTTTGTCATAGAAATGTTATGTTTTACAACTTTTATGAAAATAAACACAATTTGTAAGACATAATATAGTTCTATAACAAAATGTTGCCTATAATACATTCGACATATTAAATCATAACCTTAAAAGCCCTTGCTTTTTTGACTTTGGGGCTTTTCTGTACGAATCCTGTTTACATTTATTTCACTCCGTAGTCAAAGCTTTACGCCGTGATTCCTGACTATTTGTACACCCGGTATATTTAAGATATGAAAACATAGACTTATAAAAAGATACTGAGATACAGATAATGGATATAGTTTCACTTTTAGCAATCAGTGAACTTACTGTTGCTATCTTCAGTTGATTTTACTGCCGACACACTGTGGCAGAGTATTACTATCTGTGCTATTTTGCGACGATTGATTAAACCTTTGAGATAAATCAATAGATGGTTTGAATAATGCCCCTAGCGCTGCCCAGCCGCGGTATATGCTAGAAAGGATCAGACCCAGGATTATCAACCCGAATGACGATCAATAAATCAATGGATCCAATGATGCCCCTAGCGCTGCCCAGCCGCGGTATATTCTACAAAAATCAGACCCAAGGATTATCGACCCGAATGACGATAAATGGATCCAATGATCCCACTAGCGCTGCTCAGCCGCGGTATATTCTACAAAGGATCAGACCCAGTATTATCGACCCGAATGACGATCAATAAATCAATGGATCCAATAATCCCACTAGCGCTGCCCAGCCGCGGTATATTCAACAAAGGATCAGACCCAAAGTTAAGAGTGTTAAGAGTCAAGTATACTAGTCTGAAAGTCGAGTTATACGTGGATTGAATCCAGTTAGTTGGCCTATAGCTAAGTGTCAGACCAGAAAGTGGGAGCGTGGTGGGGGGGACTCGGGGGAAATCAGAACACTTTTCTTGATTATAATTCTATCCGCGTCTTTACGCGACTAACAATCTTCACCTGTGTTGTTGTTTAAAAGATATTCGCTATTAAACTTTTTAATTAATTATTGTTGTGTAGCCATCGAGTGTTGCGGGGTATTGCCCCCTTTTTTTAAAAATGAAAATGGCAACAGTTGTGTGCCTATGATTAATTGGTTTCATGCAAAAAATTAACGTTTATTGTTTTGTTGAATACTTTTAACAGTATGTTGTTAGAGGATAAGTTAAACAAATCTCAATTCAAAGTAGATTGGTTATGTTAACACAATTTTCGACATTGTATTAATTATTATTATGAGGAATTCTTTTTTATAATAATTGTTCTCTAAATTAACATTTTGCATTATTACATTAATTGAGGTTGGCGGTGAGAGATGCTTTCTGTTTCTATTCGAAATGATTTTATGGCTCGTATTTTAGCTCGATTCCATTGACTAAAGCTTGCTGCTCAATGCCTCTTTTTGTTCAGTGTTTCTTATAATTATCTACTATTTCTGGAAACAAAAGACCTATGAAAAAGATGTTCTTTGTCTTTTCTGTATATTCTGAAAACTTCATACTAAATAAACTGTTGATTTTTCAGTTCAGATTGTATTATTTTAAACTTTTTAATATATCATA
Source organism: Coelogynopora nodosa (assembly GCA_034780555.1). Lineage (NCBI taxonomy): Eukaryota > Metazoa > Platyhelminthes > Proseriata > Coelogynoporidae > Coelogynopora > Coelogynopora nodosa. Next base: position 30,009 of record JAUZND010004699.1, read on the forward strand.
GTATTTCATATTCATCGAAGAGAATTGGAGAATGCTTGCGATATTAGCACATGACTTATTTATAATTTTAAAATGTAAATCTAATAAAAGTCGAACTTCCGTTCAATAATTAGATACTCAAGCGCAGAAAGTGTCAGTCGTTTAGAAAGATTTGTCTTCTTTTCTAAATTTCTAATCCAAAAAACACAGAATCTGCTTGCTGGTGTCAGTTTTTATTTTATCATAAACTCATTTTCCTAAAAAGAGGTCATAATTTGGATACATCTTTATAACATTCCTGTTTTGTGTCGTACTAGCTCTGCTATGTTTACGCTGATATTATTTATAGTTGATGAATTTACCAACAATTCAGATTATATATTATTGTAACAAACCAACTATAGATAATTATATTTATTCAACAGTATTCATTTCAACTTCACAACCAGTTCAATAGACTAATCTAGCTTGAAAGGCCAAAACAAAAGCTCCCATTATATATGATATGCTGAGCCCGGCGCTACATGTGGAACAAAAAGACCAGCTACCAATTAACTTCTTTTTAATATGATTAGTGCTGTTTAGATAAGATCTCAGTCTCCCGGCGCAGTTTATAACAGTCCGATTATATTGTTCCATTCTCCCGGGGGCACGACTCACACAAAATTGGCTCTATTTTTCGAGGGAACTATATTATTTTAAATGTTGTTCCCAAACCCGGATATGCGTGACACGGCATCAGCCAGGTCAATTAGACGGTTTCTTGTGCGACTGCCCCGCCCCTCCCCTCCCCTCCCCTCCCCGCCCCTCTCCTCCCCTCCCCTCCCCGAGGTTATGCTGCCAGCTACGCCGCGGTAAATTGGTTAATATATGGGGAGAACTACGGAATGCTGTTGCGAGGAGTTGTAGCCTGTAGAGCGAAGCTGCATAGCAACGCGCATTTATTTAAGAATACTGTAAATTTCTCGGGTGGGGGAATTTGCATTCTTCTGTTTACTGAACTTGGTTGTTTTAAATTATACATTTAAAATTGTTATCCTCTGAAGAAAAAAGACCCTCGCCTTTTGTACGCCGGTCACGTTTTAAGAATTGAGAAAGGGTATTTCAACCTATAGTACCTCGGCTCAGTTCGGTTCATTTAGGGTCATAACTTTGTATAAGGATACTTGTCAGGCGAGATTATATATGCAGAGTTTTCACGCCCTATGGAATTATAAAAATTAAATTCCATATATATAGACAATCTATATAATTTAAAAAGCTATTGTGTCGTCCTATAGAAAAGCTATTAAACATTTATTATTATCAATAAAAACATGTTCTTAGTTGTTTTGATTTTGACTTGATTTGCATTTATTTTGATACTATTTTCAAGGTATTGAAACTATTAAATTCTTTGTTTGAATTATTGTTACCCTATAAGAGCTCTATGTATCCATGTGAATATGTCAGCTAGATTTTATATATTTATGTATGTAAGATTGAAGATCATATGCATAAAATACGTATATGAACTGTTTTTTAAGTAAAACCTTTATTTTAAGGTTAATATAATTTCTTTATTTTTCCGTATTATGTTCCTATGTAATTTTTGTTTAGTTCAGAGGATTGGGAACCCTGTATATAGCCTATATGTAAAGTTTTCCTGATATATATGTATAGAATAATGTTAAATTGGCGGGAGAATGCTGTTATTGAATTAGTTAATGATGTGTATTGGTTCAAAACTTAAAATTCCTTTCAAACTAAAACGCAATAATAAATGAAGAACAGGAGCTGGCTACTTTACAAATTGAATAAATAAATTGTAGCCCGGGTTTCTGTTTTTGTTTCTTTCTATTTTATAATTTATTTACTGCAACCGGGAAAGTATAATAAATATAAAACTGTATATTGCTGACTGCAACCCGGAAGGTATAATAAATATAAAACTGTATATTGCTGACTGCAACCCGGAAGGTATAATATATATAACATTGTATATTGCTGACTTTTCCCGTCAATGCATTTCATAGTTCTATTTCTAAATTTGAGACGACACATTTTCTTTTAAAGTAAATTTTCCTTTTATTCTACAATATCAGTTTCTCCTTCCATTTATCCACAATTTTATGGAATGTTATAATGTATATGTGTGTATGAGTGTGTGAATTTGTATAATGAACAGTATCAGTTTTATGTTTTGTTCATTCTCTCTCTCTCTCTACCCCCCCCCCC
>JAUZND010004700.1:0-11568 GCA_034780555.1 Coelogynopora nodosa
TTTTGTAAAATTTTATTACTGAAGAAGGCCAAAAAAGGTCGAAAACGTTTTAATAAATGTCCCAATAAGAACTTTAAATTTGTTTGATTATATATATATATATACAACAATTACAAATATAGTTTTAATTGTAGACCTATGCAGCTGTGTTTGTCAAGCATATTATTACTATATGGCGAATCTGTTCACTCCTTCTCTCCAACAACAGGTCAAAATCATTTCGACTAATTTCATTCGAAGGAGCGTCTTGTATTTTATTATGTATTTACCTTATATAGCTTCGTTTGGTTAACTGCATATAATAGTTTGCTTATATTCTGACTTGTGATTGCATTTTTTTTTATTATAAACATGCAAGAAACAATGACTCTAATACGCTGCTTCTAAGCAAAACGTTTACTATCATATGGGGTATAAGTTGGTTATGGTAACACAGTCTGGCTAATTATTGTCCGGTTCGTGTTTGGGAAAAACTATTATACCTAAAAGAGAGAGATCAGATAATTGCCCTAGAGTGATTGCTACTATAAAGTTTCACCATCAACGGCAGAATCTTCCCTGCTGTTCACTTCTTTTCTCTTTCTCGCAGGCCATCCTTTTTATTTCTACGGCCGGATGTTCCCCTTAATAACTCCTGTGACGTTGTGACGATTTAATAATGGAGTTTGATGTTTAGGTCGAAATGTACATGTATAACACACACACACCCAAGTTGCCTACTTTTGCCTAATATCATTGTGTACATGTGTATTATCTGAAGTTGTATTATGCTTGCCAGGCTTACTTGAGTGCCCAAGATCAACTATAGAGATGCTTTGTGTGCATTATTGTTTGCAAAACTGTAATTATGTAATTAGCAGCGAACTTCTACAATTGAGTGGAGAAGGGAGGGCTGATATATTTTACATGACTTTGACAAATGATGTCCTTATTTATGGGAACCAAATCGATTAATCGTTGTCAACTTCGGTGCTTATATTTATTGTTTGTTGTATTGCACAACTGGAGTTTTAATAATTGCTTTCTGCAATTCTTCCGGTTCTTTATAAAATAGTCAATAAATCTATGTTTTTTTCTCTCATCATATTTAAACTCTCTCAAACATTTAAACTCATTATGGGCACAAAACCGAAATTAACACAACAATTAACATCAACTTGGTCAACTGATATTGTACTGAAACTATAAAAAAAGAATATAACTTTCCCTTAATTATAGTCAATTTAGAATATAGTGATAAATAATTGTCAAGTAGCAATTAATTTCCTTTTATGCCTTGTAACCAGATTCTTCAAATTAAAAAATTAAAATTACTCATTGCATCTGTGAAACATATTTTATTTCTATAATAGTTCTTTTGTCGTATAATAATTTCCCGAAAACAATAATTGTCCTGGTATTCGTAATAACTATATAGTATAGACTAAAAAATTATATGACATCATATGGTAGGCCTCTGGTAAACAGTTTTCATTGCTTATTGATTTATTCACAGTTTTTTCATTTTGTTACGTTTTGTTTGTTACTAAAGCCGATATATGCAGTATATATATAAAGGACAGAAAAATGCGACCGAATTTTAATATGAAATGTTGTATTGCTTATTATTGATTTCCAGAATGTTTAAAATTTATCAGGTAAATATTTCGATGTTACCTATATTTTCGGTGATGCCTAAATATATTTGAGAATTATTATTTTTTAATTTATCAAGATAGTAAGTTTATTACAGTTCTTGATACAATAAAAATTATGAAACGTTTTACATTTGTGTATACACAAATTATATGATAATAATATGAATATAATATAAATATGATATTATTATTATTTTTCAGTACAAATCTTTGTTGAGATTGATTTTTTGATCACACATAAATTAATTATAATTTTTTCATAACTGCTCTTAATTTTATATTAATTTGTTGATCTTATCCAGTAATGGTCACATTTTTTTTTACTTGCAGTTTTATGATTTAAAGTTATTTAAAATATTGTCTGATTTAATATTAATCATTATTAAAATGTTAAACAATTAGTCAATTATTTATTAGTATTATAGACCGAAATTGAATTTTTGAACGCTGCATTTCTCTAAGAAAAAGTTCATGTATACGGCGGGTATTTTAAAAGTTTTAAGAGATATATAAATTTATTTACAGAAGTATAATAAAAAAAATATTTATACGAGTATTTAACTACTATTTTAATTGACATTTATATTTGTTTACACATATCTAAATTTATAAATCCTTAGATAATTTATCTGTGTGTATTAATTATTTATTCTGTGGGGAGAGCTTTCTTCCATCTATCCATAACTAACTTCGACAATGGCGTTTTTATGGTTAATTTTTCATAATTTACAGAACTGTATATTGACGTATAAAGTCAATGTTAAAAGTTATGCTAAATTTTATTTAGATTTAATAATATATTATATAAACCTAGATTTTTTAATAAATCAACAGTAATTAAATGCTTCCTTTTTTTAATAAATAATGACCACATGAAACATAACTAATGTTTTGATTTTGGTTTTGGTTTCAATTTAATCCTAACGACATATATATATATACACTATGTATATGGCCCAAAAAAACAGATACAATGCCTCATGTAGAACATGTAGGTAAACACAGTAAACACAATTTACATATTATCTAAGAAAAGGTAGAGTCCAACCGGGAAAACTTTCCTTTTAGCCACCCTATTGACATACTATTCTTCAATCGGCGCTGTTCAAACACAATGTCTGGATTGCTAATAAACCTATACGGGAGCAACTATTTGTTGACAGAACTCCGCAGTACCCTTCTTCTTACAAGTAAGTCATATTGCTAAGAGTGTGCGCGCTATATACTACTATAATGCTATTTGAGTGAAGTTTCGAACAAACTATATATTTACGATCTTTATAATCAACGCAAACTCTCTCTCTCTCTCTCTTAACTGTGTATATATGTATATATATACAATCGTTCTCTTAACCAGTTTATGCAGCTGATTATACATGTAATTTAATTTTTCTTTTTTTGCTATACACTGTTTTCGTGGATTATTGAAGGAACCGCGGGAATATATCTAATATTAGTTAATTGCGTGTTATAATAGTTTATTTATTTTCATTTGGAAAACAGCGCTTAAATCGTAACTGTTTTGATTATAGACCTATAGTTAAAACGATCGATCATTCGCTCAATCATTAAATATTGCTTGAATTTGGACGACATAGTTTATCAACAAACAGTATATTATAGCATATACAACTGGAAACAATAAAATAAAAATATACTCATATGCAATATTTATTGATTTTATAAAATAATACCAGTTAAATATTGATATTATTTATTAAGTACGTTTGTTTGTACACTTAAAAACAGTGCAATTTTTACAAAGATTACAATACAAGTTAACATGATATTAGCTGTTTGAAAAACATATCGTGGTAAATAGATATATACGTAAAGTTGCTAAGAAAGAATTATTATTAAAAACAAAGAACAGTAAAAATGCATCTGAAGACCTATGTGGAGACCATGTGATTACATACATGGTGACCATGTAGTGACCATGTGGAGACCTACGTGGAGACCTACGTGGAGACCATGTGGAGACCTACGTGGAGACCATGTGGAGACCTACGTGGAGACCATGTGGAGACATACGTGGAGACCATATTAATACATACGTGGAGACCATGTGGAGACCTACGTGGAGACCATGTGGAGACCTACGTGGAGACCATGTGGAGACCATGTGGAGACCTACGTGGAGACCATGTGGAGACCTACGTGGAGACCATGTGGATACCTATGTGGAGACCTACGTGGAGACCATGTGGAGACCTACGTGGAGACCTACGTGGAGACATACGTGGAGACCATGTGGAGACCTACGTGGAGACCTACGTGGAGACCTATGTGGAGATCTACGTGGAGACCATGTGGCGATTATGTGAAAACCATTCAAAGACCTATCTGGAGAGCATGTGATGACATAAATGGAGACCACGTAAAGAACTACATATGTGGAGACCTATGTGGACCACACGGAGATCTATTTGGAGACCACGTGGAGATTACGTGGAGATTACGTGGAAACCAAAAATGTTTTAAAGATTTTGAAATAGTTTTCCAATGTTGATCTTATGGTGACGGCACATAAGTGTAACAAGAATATAGATCGATGCTTGTTAGGAAGACAGAAAAATTCATTTGATGAAATCAATAAGAAGTCCCTTGAAAAATAGTCCAGCCCCTTTGCTCTACCAGTCCAAGTTGTCCAATAAAGTTTCCAAAATTGGTTCATGCGATGTGTGTTTATCTGTATCTTATTTTTTGGCTACATTAAAATGATACGCGACTAAATTGACAAAAAATGTAAACGAGAGATTTACTGATATGTTGGCAACTTTACTAGACCAATTTGACTGGTGGATCACTGGAACTACTATAGACTATGTTATAGTAATAATTCTAGATATTCAGGAAAACACCCTTATACCACAAGGCAATTACCATTCTGAGCATTTTTGAGAAAATTAATGATTTCATGGATTATTTTATAATATCAAAAAACAGCAGGTTTCAACGTAACGCTTTTGCTATAATGTGAGCATCAATCTACAAAATAAATTAAGTTAAAATCACCATTATAACTTAATATAACAAGAGTTGTACGTTCGAGCAGTAGGCCTATATTGATAAATACTTTTATTGCACATGACATGTACATTATGATTATTATGTAGGGAAGTTAATACATACCAAATGTGTCACAATGAAGTATGTAGTGAAAATAGAACTTTTCATATGCATATCATACTGGGCATGATACTTTCTTTGTATTATATAGGTACATGTATTCATATAATATGATAGCATCGGCTTCTGATTCTCCATTTTTATTGAATAAAAACATCAATCAATATTATTCTTAATTTAGGAGATATTATTCTTACAATTCATAAGGATTAATAATCAATGACATTAACTCCTGCAAAATTGTGTATTGAACATAACATACATCCAAATCTCCGGGAAATTAATTAACATTAACACCCGGAGATTTAATACAGATTAAACGTTAAACATATAGCTTAAGACAGAAAATACGAAGATATATTCTGACTTCAACAGATAATGTAGAGTTTCTTATAAAATGAAACCTAATTACAGAACACAAAAAGCACATTTTTATTTTATGTTAAGAACACAATTTGAGAATTCCCCATTGAAACGAATAACTATACATATCAGATCGACCTGATGTGTTAGAACTTGTGCTCGGTAGATGAATTAGGTGATTTCTATCTTCTGGGTTGCTTTCTACATCGCTAACAACATTCATTGTAAAATTTTCAGACTCCACAATCTTCGACTTTTTGCAGGAATATCCGTTAGATAGAGCATTAGAAAAACATCTAATACTTTCATCATTCTCTTTCGCACATTGCGACTTACGGACTGCTCATTTTTATGTCCTGTTATGCATTGGATTTCGTCAGTCTGCTCCTTCAATACGGATACTGTCGTTATAATGCGAACAAATTTATTCGTGCACATTTTTGAAAGATCAGCCTTCTTCAACAAGGTGACCATTATTTTTCCCAGTGTATTTTTTCCAAGAACACGGCCGTTACAGTACTAATTATTTGTACTTCTATATTTAGCAGGTAATGGAAAAAGATTTGTGGATGGAATTTTTTCTAAATATTCTAAGAGTGCTGAACAGGACATGTTTTGACATCTTGGAGAGCGTACATGCGACAGTTTTCAAGTCTTCAAACTGTTTAGAAAATAGTGATGTTTGGCAATTTTTTGAAATAATGCCATAATTGATTTTTTGCCTATTTTTTAGAATCGGAATCTTCGGTGATGTCAAAAGACGATTTTGTCAAATAGCGCATAGATTCATTACCTCTGAAGCAAAACTAAAAAAGTTATATTAAACCACACTTCAAATTGTAGGTTTTCTGGCTTTGATCGTTAAAAAAAACGCGTAACTTGTTCCTCATGTCAGTTGATTCTATAACTGACATAAGATTTCTCTGAGACGTAGATTCTTTAAGGTATAGCGTCCTACCAATAGCTTCGAGCATATTGTTTGCTCGAGTAAAAGCAATATTACGTAGTATATTTACAGTTTTGTTCACTTTATGCGATGTTAATACTAAGACGATAATAAGACGATACTGGGCGAATATAGTTCTCCGTTACTTTTAACTAAGCGGGAGTAAAAAAGGCGCAAATAATTAGTAAGTATCGCTACTGGAGATTTTTCAAGTAAAAAAGTTCTAAATTTCTGAACATAAGCAACAGTATGTTTTTCCGTTGCTGGTGGAATGCCTTTTTGCTCAAGTGTGTCCATCTCTTTCAGTATATCCTCGTTGATGTCATCAAAAGAATTAGTTTTTTCATTGTCATTTAACATATTTTAAAAAGGTGTTGATAGTTCGTTCACATATCTTACTTCAGACTCCTGAGTTACCCAACTTGACAGTTCATCGTCCAAACCAGAAATCATTCCGTCTGGAACATTATTGAAGTTTATGAGCGACATAACTAATGTCTAATATAATATATTATGAAATGTAAACTGTCATAATAAATAAAACTGTTTGTCAAAATTTGATATGTTAAACATTTGTTAAAAAATCGTTAATAAGAATGTTAAATGATTAATAAATTGTTTGTTAAAAGTTGATTTGTTAAGGATAATAATATTCATGTATTATTATGACCAGCCAGTATGTATAATTGAAGACAAAATATACCACAGCTGTGTCATCTATTGTCATCATTTCCTATATCTTCAAACATATATTATAGAAATCGTACATATATTTAATAATATTAAACATATCACTAAATATCTAAACATTGGCTTTAACAGTTAGCGAACCGTAAAACAATTACAGCAAAATGGTACTAAAAAGTTAGTACTTCAAATGAATACACATGGAATGTTTTTATTAATCTGAAAGGCAGCTTGGCAAAAATTTGCTTGGAAGATATTTTCTGTTGCATTATAACTATTACACTGTGCCCCATTTAACGAACGCATTATATTTCAATTATATATATATGGCCTATATATCTATGCATTTTGTTGTACATAGTATATTTAAGCTATATTTTCATGTCTATATGTTTGCGATTGTGCTTTTTTCATTTGATTTCGTCATTTTATCGCTGTGTTTTTACATTGAAATCAGTTAAATTGTCCTGTTTGGAGGTAATAAGTATACATAACAGATTTTCTTTCTTCACTAATTGTAGTTTATAAAGTATATTGTCCTACAATAGATTTATTTTATTTTTACAGGGATGGAAAAATATAGAATGTTCCATTTTGTGTTCCATATAGGTTCCATTTAGGTATTTCATTTTATGTTAGGTTATCATTCAGTTTTGACTAATGATTGGATATATATTTAATGAATCATTGAATAGATAGATAATCGATAGACAGTATAGATTATTGTTTTATCTTTTAAAATTAGATTTCAATATTTGAATGACATCTGTTATTATAATGAAAGTAATTATTTTAAATTTTAACATTAATATAAGGCAGGCGTACAATATATATATATATTTCTTCGTGTAGACATTGTTGACTATTGTAATGCTAGAAAAATAGGTCTAGATGTGTATTCCGTATTTATTTGCCTAATAGGCGGTTGAACTGTTAAAGATAAAAAAATTCCGAATTACTATTAATAGACGGTATAATAATATCTTGATTTATTTAATAGTTGTTTATAAATAGTATATTTCCTGATATTTCTATTTAATTATAAAAGTACAACCATCTACATTACAACTTTGGAAATGTTAAATTATGTGGGACATGTGTCGAAATACAGCAGCTTTTTACGATGATATTTGTGAAATATATTTTAACCGTATTATATGTCTACATTTCTCTGCTTAACACTATTAATTAGGTCTTATGATTGTTCAGGAAAATGTCGACATTATTATTTAGTTTAATAAATAATACAAAAATATTGGTATTCATTAAAAAATAATTTATTAATATTATATTCTACAAAAGTCAATTGCTTCGTTGTGGAGTTAGTTAAATAAAAGTACCCCGACGTTTAATAAACAAAAGAAAAAAATAAAGTTATTAAAAATGGTGTGAGTTTGAGCTTACAGAGTTTAGTTTATGTATAATTTTATATGAACCAAGTTAAAGTAGTGATTTATTTAAAAATTGAAGCAATCACAAATAAATATCTTTATTATCGGACAAACAATGTTTTAAACAAATCAAGAAAAAAGTAAAAGTATTCATAATATATGTACAAAGCGCTTTTAGAAAATGTGACTTTAAATATAGCACATTGTGTATAATAATACATATAGATATACAAGTAGAAACAAAAGTAGACATTGAGAATCTGGAATCTAAACCTTTTAAAACACACAGCCCTTTTCCTGCTGCTTTTGATAATGTGACCGTCGCTGCAGATAGTCCAGCTGGGAATAGGACGACTCGATCGGGGCGAAGCCAGTGTCCTCCACAGCGTAGAGCATCCTGGAGCCCGGCATCGTCTGGCAGGGCAGGGAGGGGCTCTGATGGTAGCCACCAGCCGTGTAGTGCGAATGCTCCTGGTGACTGGTGTAGTTGTAGACCCCCGAGCTGGGCGAGACACACACCATGGAGTAAGGCGGGCAGTGCACCCCCCCGGAGTAGGACCCACCGGCCGAGTAGGGGTGGTGGTGTTGGTCAGCCACGTCAGCGGGCATGCCGTGCGAGTGGTAGGAGTAGGGGTAGCCGCCGCCGTGCTGACTGGGGCCCACTGAGTGACCCCCCGTCATCACCGCTGACTGGGGCGGGGTCACCATTGCCGGCTGGTAGTAGGAGTAGGGGCCGGCTGCGGACATTGCCGCGGCACAGTAGCGCTGGTACTCGTCCTCGGGGTTACTGGAGACGGTGGCCACTGGCGAGGGGGGGGAGGCGACTGAGTAGAGCTTGTCCTGTCGGCCGCCGGCCAGTGAGATGCCGAGGCTGTTGGTGTTATTGTTGTTGTTGTTATTGGCGGTGGCCTCGGTGTGGTGCTGCTGGAAGGCGGAACGACTCACGGAGGTCTCCGACTTGAGGACGGGGCGCTGGTTGTCCGGGAAGGCCATTGAAAAGAGGACCTCCGGGTCGCAGATGAACTTGTAGACGTAGCGTTCGCCGGCCACCTTCTGCATGATGCCCTTCTCGTAGTAATAGCGCAGGGAGCGACTCAGTTTGTCGTAGTTCATCGCCGGCCGGTTCTTCTGAATGCCCCATTGGCGGGCTACCTGAATGTTTTACAAGGCCTCTTTATAGAATTTGTTTGAAACCATTTGAATAATTTGTTTATGTGTTTCAACTTTTTTTATCGTGCTTTCTGATAATGTGTTATAGTGTGTTATAGTTATAGTTATAGTTATTCAATTATTTATGTGTTATATATTACACATATAATTAAAAATGAATTAATTTCTATTGAATTCATTAATCATTTGTTCTGAATGTCTCTTATATATACAGCGTGTATATATAATGTTACCATTGTTGAGAACGCATGATAATAGTAGTTGAAACACTTAATCAAACATATACAGGTATATATTGTAAATATTAAGATATATAAATATTAGATAAAATATATAAAATACCAAATAAAGAAATTGTATGGGTAAAATTACAATATATGATCATATCAAGAGAACCTTCGCTCTTAATGTTTTTATTATTATACTAAGCATAGTTTTGCCTTTAAATTATTCCAGAGAAATATATCTGTTTGTTACATACACATATAAACTGTTGTCATAATAATCACATTGTCGAACTTTCATGAACAGTGATGATAATAACTATAATCAAAACACTATAATTAATAAAATATATTATATAGAGTATGTTACTGAAATTATACATTAATTTAAGATTGCAGCGGTACAATGAACCATTATGAATAATTAAAGTAAAACCTATATTATTTAAATTCAAGCGTCTTAGAAATCGGAAAAAGTCATGAAGGATTTCGAAAACAAATGAACTGCGCGTATAATAGTAGATATATCTACAAGCACATACATGTGCTTTTATAATTGTGAAATTCAGGTGTTATACCTTTGGTATCGGAAGTAACATTTGTTCTCCATTTCACTAAAAGAACATTCTTAAATATACATGTGTTTCTATAATGAGGGAACATTCCTCCAGACAATTGAGCAATGGTGCTAAATATTTTAACTGTTCTGTTCAACCTACACTCTTAATTATACACTGGTTACAAGATATGCTCGAGTTCAACTAAGGTTCCCAATTCATTTATATATTTAACAATTCGTATATATAATAATTGGTTAATAAATGCTAAATAAAGGGTTCATATATATGAAAATAGAATTAAAATAGAATTCAAGTGTTGTCATTATATGCTAACTTCACTATAGAAATCCTATATATACCAGCCATGTGCTGATCTTACGACCTAAATGTCACGTATTTGAATTCATGTATCCTAAATAAGATAAGTTAAAGAAACGTTTATTTTTAGGTACTCAAATGAAAATCGGAAGTACTGACTTAGTTGCATAGTACAGATGAGATTACATATAGGATTGAAATATATGTAGTTACGCATCAGATTACTAGAATTATCGATCATCTCGTATACATACCTCCTCCGGCTCGATCAGCTTGAACTCGAGTCCCCGGCCGGTCCACGTGACGATTTCATGATTGGCCGGATCATCGAGCAACGTCACCAGGAACTGCCAGAGTTGCAGGGAGCCGCGCCGGTTGTAGGCGCCGGGGAAGGGCGATCCCAGACAGAAGCTGGCGCTGGTCCGTCGCAGACGATCGTGCTCCACGCTGGCCTCGACCGACTCGAGGTGGAGGAACTTCTCCTCGATGGTGCCGCCGCCTTGAGTTGAGGGAGGAGAAAGGGAAGAATGAGCGAGCGTGGGGGGGTGAATGCGACCCGCAAAGCTTTTACTCTCGTGTAAATTTCGGGATTCGTTATTGATGCGGCGGACTGGTGCGGGTTCAAGTAAGTTATTACAAATTGTAGCAACGCCATATAGGTGGATAAAACTACATACTTGCCAGCTTGTTAACCATTTCAGTGTGTTGTATATATTTAGCTTAGTACAATAAGGTTGGAAAGTTTGTATGATTATTGTTTTTAATATAAAGTAAGTATATTTAGCAGTAACTTAATATCTTAAATACTTTTTTTTTAATTTATATTTTTAATATTTCATCGAATACTAATTGTTCAATTAAATTAATAAAAAATAGTAAACAAATATTTAATCTACATTTATTTATGTTCGATAATAAGTAATTATTAGTATTGCGAAATTATCTAACTTAAAATATTGTTTTAAAAATGATTTTTTTAGAGGATATAAAATTTTAATCTATTCAATAATTACAAATTATTAAAAATAATATGATTCTTGTTTTTTATTACCACCATATTTAAATATATATTTATAAAAATCGAAAGGGCCCCTTAATAAAAATCGAATGCGACCGAAAATGTCGAATGCGCTCCATTGC
>JAUZND010004702.1:0-11567 GCA_034780555.1 Coelogynopora nodosa
AGCTACTACGTAATAATACATAAATCATGATGCACTTTAGATAATCAATAATCAGATAATAATACTACAAATACCACCATGAGGCTGTCATATCGAAGAGAATACATTAAAAGCTTCGATAGTTCGAGAACTGCCAATCCAATGTAAATATCGGTTTGTCCATCATCGTAGCCTCTTTGCACAAGTGGACTCCGAATAGGTCTTCATTAAATATTGTCGTTGACTGTTGGTTAGTCGGAAATTCATTGTCTTTCGAGGATTTTCTAATGTCTTCCCAAAAAGTGAATTATTATTTAATTGATAATAATCTTTCTCGAACTTGTTTTTGGCATCTTGTTGGCGTTTACTATCATACTGGATGTAATATCGAAAAAATGGCTCCTGATGAAATTGTAACACTCTGTAGATTTTTGATAGCACCATTCACTGCTTGAGATAGAACGGGAGCATCTTTTCGTGGCAAACGTATTTCTCCTTTTTATTATGAGTGAACAGGAGTTTCGTGGTACCCTTATACTTGAGCCCATTTTTTCGTTTAGAAGACAGCTTTTTATACTGACCATTCATAAATGGAGTCAACCAGCTGGATAGTATATAACCTCTTTCTCAGGCGCAAATGGTAGGTCTTCACTTACATCCTGAATAAGTGTCGGATACTCCAAGTCCACCTCACACATGTATCCTGTATCCTAATTTACGGATTTCGGACTGAGTCATCTATTTAAACTGTTAAACTATTTAAGCGTTTCCATATACATTATTGGCGTCTATATATAGCAATTGCACCCGTTCTTCGGTTAATTCTGTGGGTATATTCTGTCTCTCATGATGTTTGTTCACAAACGTCATTTCACCTCGCGTTCCGCTTTCAATAAATTTGTACATGTCGACATCAGTGAGTAGTTCTACTTTAGCATTTGTCATCTTAAAGGCGGATTTCCAGCACATGCTGGGTGCTGACACAAAATAAGCAGGGTCCAACTTGTCTTCGGTTAGACTGAGGTTGCAGAATGCCTCCAATACATACTCCAATTGATGCACATCTCGTTTTAAATACGCCAACATGTAGTCTCCGAAATACAGACATTTGAATTCGCGCCAGGCCTCTTGAGCTTTCTCATAATCATCCGCTGAACACTTCTCCTTCCTGAGATCATTAAAAAAGGCTTCTCGCGGAGGTAGAGTGGGTTCAGACATTTTCTAGAGTAAAGAAAAATACGTGTAAGGAAACACTCATTTCGCTGTTATGAGTGAATCAGGAGCAGAAGCCGGAATTTCTCGACGGTTTTGTTTGAGATCAGTTGGTAAAAGATTTCTGACGAGGTTGTCTAGCGAATCGCACATGAACTGTACGTTCTCCTTGAATTGTAGCTTCATGCGGACAATAACTTTCTTCATCTGTCCATCTTTCTTGTCCAGAATGTTGATTACATCTACAGGGAACGTGCCAGTCAGAGCCATGTACTTCTCCTTCGAAAGCGGAATCACACAAAACTCCCATTCCTTCATTTTTCCCAGAGCCTTTTTTTCATCTTTTATGCTTCCTAGAGTTGCCTGGCAGACAACTTGAGAATCACAATTTTTGAAATTATGACAGAATATCGGTAGAGCAGTCCAGTCCGATCGAGCCGCATTTTGGTGTTGCAATCCTGGCAGGCTGCACCTCCGTTTGGCCAGTAAAATGGTCATGTTCCGCCCCTTTAAAACTCTGACTATTGCGAAATTTCTCACTACAGATGTAGCACTGAGTGGCTCTGTTGTGTCCCCGCCTTTCTTCCTCACTACTCCAGACAACTTTTTGGAACGAATGGTCCTTGTTCCACTGGTAGACGTCTCTATCCCATTGCTCAATGACTTGCATAGCATCAATTACGCAGTTGTCCCCAACAAAGTGTCTGTAGCCGTGAGTTGGTGGAGCGGCTTTAAGTTCAGGGTGAGGTACGAGCACCATTCCAAAAGCAGCCGGTTTGTGTTCATCATTACCAATAGTATTCTTGCTCAATGTGCACTCGATATCAGCATACACAAAATATGGCAGTCGTTGGCATAATCCCATATTAGTAAACTCCATATGTGTGTTTTTCAGAGGGAGAAGCGTTATTGCCTGCTCTGAATAACATAAATCACGATGGTCGGTGGTCATCAAGTAGTCTTTCAGATTTTAATGGTTGGAGACACCGTTCACAAAATTTGTTTGAGTGAGCCCAGTTAGAATTGGCCTTTCTTTTGCAATATCCTAGCAAGCGGTTTAAATTTACAATGGGTAGGTAATGAGCCGAATCCTTAAGAGCCAGAATATTCATAACCTTTCAGGGTGTTTCCGACGATGACATTCCTGCATCTCTCAGCACTCTTACCGAATGACTTTCATTTTCTTCATTCCACTCAAGTAAATTGAAATATATTCCAGAATTGTGGGCTCAAATGTGATGAAATCACGTGCGTTAACAAGTGACACAATTGCTGTCCAATTGTACTTGTCCTCATGAAATAGTATACTTCTGATGTCTTTGCATATTAATTTTAAATTCGTGTGAATTTAGACAGGTGAGTACCGAATACTTGAAGCATGGGTTGCCTGAATTTTTAAAATTCAAAACGGCTTTTTTGTTTTTCAGTCGATTGGGAAGCGATACATCGTCTGCTTTACCACGGTAATCGGGTGCTGAGAAGTATTTGGTGGCACGCATATATCAAAATAATTGACACCTAATATAGTCCAATTGCTTCCACCCTGCATGAAATGTTCTATTTTGGTTAGTAGTCCGTTGATGATTATGGAAAAACAATCTGGAGTCACAACGGTTGCGTCGAGGGAAAACAATGAATTCTTCAGCTGTATATCACTTCACCGTCCGAATCCAGCTGGGCGGTTGTGACCTCTAGGATAGGATGCACTTTACACTCATCTCGAGTTGATTGCAATAGAAGACTTATCGTAGAGCCAATTAGCGGAGAAGCGGCTTAGAAAAAATCAATTGGTTTACATCATCATCATTCGGAATGAATCTCACATATTGCGTCCTCCCGCGCCGGCTGCGTTTTGGCACTCTCTTGCGGATGCAGTTGCACACTTCCTCCGGAATATTAGGAAGTCCATCAGGATAACACTGTCTTCTATGCATGTTCAGCATTTCTATAGAATTAAAATGTGAACGACATTGTCCTTATTTAAATATATTTATGTTTATAGACTCAGCAATACTTGAATTGTTGACTAATTGACAAGACGAACATGGAAGTTGACCATCATTAACTAGATTAGTTGAGCGAGGTGATATCTCCAATTCTTCCACATCATCAGAATCCAGATCAATACATATATTTATTGTTGAGGAGGGAAAAGGAATAGAGGCTTCGGCTAGAGCGGCTTCATCTATAACAACAAGTTGATTAACAAAACTGTCTATCACGTTGAGCTGTCTACTATTTTTTTGTACACTATTTGATACATTAATAATGGGTTCATTATTAAGACAAGCCCAATACTCCGACTCAGACTCCATCTGATCGGACCGACATGTGTTGAACTCCAATAAGTCCCGCTCGAACTGGACATATGTAGTGTCCTGACTACATATATAGACGATATGGAATGGACAGAATAGGCGGTGACACTGGCTGTATTGATGACATTGGTGGCGTTGATGACGCAGGAAGAATTGATGACGTTGGCAGCGTTGGTGACGTTGGAATATTATGCCAACCTGCTCCGTGATAATATGTTATCCTCTTGATAATATTTCATCCTC
Organism: Coelogynopora nodosa; assembly: GCA_034780555.1. Classification (NCBI taxonomy): domain Eukaryota; kingdom Metazoa; phylum Platyhelminthes; order Proseriata; family Coelogynoporidae; genus Coelogynopora; species Coelogynopora nodosa. Next base: position 3,753 of record JAUZND010004702.1, read on the forward strand.
CTGATGAATTCTTCGTCGCTCATCTTTTCCTCCTCTACGTCTGACACCTCACTGTTGACATCTTCTTCGCTTGAAATGTCAGATATACTTCCAAATATAGAATTCATATTTAAATTAAATAGAATTTAGATTTAAATAAATCCACGAATCGAGTTAGTAAAAATAAAATTTAAAGTTGTATATAATTGTAGAATAAATTTAAAATAAGTAGTAGTAGCAGGAAAGTAGTAGTAAATAAAGAATTCGTAATGTAGTAGTCTATTTATAAGTGTAGAGCAGAACGCCCAAATACGACCGTTCACGGTAAAAGCTCGGAGCAGAATGAATTTAAGCTGCGAAAGCTTGTCTATTTATACCTTTTTTTTTAATTGGGAGGGAAGGAGAGGGAGGGGAGGGGGGTAATGAAATTATTTAAAAAAATTATTTTATTATTATTAAAATAATTTACATATTTTAAATTTAAAATTTGGGGGGGGGGGGAGTGGAGGGTTAAATTTAATATATGTTTTTTTAATTTTAAATTTGGGGGGGGGGATATGAGTCATAATCTATTTTTAGACATGACTCATAAATGTATTTATTAGTGTGCTGGAATCGACCCTTGCTATACTACTATCTATATATGTAGAATATAACAAAATACGTACTCAATATTTATTTTTTAGGAAAGCTAGGATTCTACATTAAATTTGAAGAGTCCCTTTTATCGGATATACAATTTAAAACACTTTATATAATGTATATATCATGAAGATTGACAACATAATTTAAATGTACTACTTATTGTTATATAAGTAGTATATAACTGATTCTGTCCACTACATTCATTTTCCATCATAGGATTAGACTATAAAAAATATCTACGTATTATTTCGTAATATAATAGATAAGATTTAGCGTTAGTTTACAAAATAAATTTATTAATAAATGATATCATACAACAAACACTCAAATAATAAATTAAATTAATATTCTAGAAACATAATTGCATCTTTTTGTATAGACGAAAAGTTTTATTTTTATCTACACATAAAATGTTTAACATATATATATATGTATAGGCTTATTACTTCTAATTGCGTAAAGTCCTTTAAAAAACAATCTGCAAAGCCCTCATCAATTGAATTAGTCACTGCTACTAAAAGAACAAATTATTTGCTTTGTTTTAAATAATAGTTATGTTTACTTTTAGAATTTTTAGAATTTCTTGAAATAATTAAAGTAATTATATTTAATTCGGAATTAAATATTAATTTTTTTAATATAGATTACATTTTTTTGCATGAACAAACAATAACTGCCTTATTTATTGTAGATGAAAACAATGGGCATCATTTTATTTTTATAAGTTTTTCATTATCAGATAATTATTTAAATAAAATATTGTCATTGAAAAACTTCGATTATTATGGTCATATTGGAAATTACAAGTATACACATGTGTACGTACATTAATTTCATTCACAAGAGTTGCACATAATAATTATTTCAAAAGATCTTTAATGAACCTATATTAAAACTTGGTTTTACACTTTTCCGTTAGGTATATTTCCGTTCGTGTGGGATATCTCAATATCCCTAAAACCAACAAGATTTGCTGCTTTTCCTTTGGTTACATTTCCGTTCATGCAGAATTTTTTAATATCACTAACACCAATATGGTTTGATGCTTTTCCGTTGGGTTCCTTTCTGTTCATCTGGGATTTCTCAATATCACTAACACCAGCCTCAGCACCAACGACAATAAATAATTTTTGGATGCCATTGAATATATAATCTACAAAAATATAAAATGTGTATAAAATTAATCTTAGCTTTAATATTGTTTGGTTTTACTATAACAGTCATAGTATGCAACATACCTAACTTGGACTGAATTACATTCGGTTTCCTCTTCCACACAACCCCAATTATGTAAAACGGAATTCCAGTTAGAATTATGACAATTCCCATTACTAAAACATTAAAAAAAGGCAAATAAAAATATATTTTTTTAGGTGCATAGATTGAAGTATCTATGATGAACAGAAATAAATATATTGTGATCAAAAGTTTTACTACATAGTAAATAAGTATACAAATTATTGTCAATTTCATATTTTTAAATAAAGTTTGGCTTCAGCGTAGTAAATTTTTTTTTATTATGTAAAAATATTAATTAAATTCATCACTTAACAGTTATTAAAAAAACACAATTTTACCGTAATTTTTTACAATTTTCTATAATTATTCATATAAGCTATACTCCTAATGATAACAATACAGTATTATATACTATATATATATATATACTATACTACTATACTTTTTTAAAATTCTATTTCAGTATATTTTATAATAACGAGAACACATTTTCGTTTTAGAAGGTTTATATCACATTTACCCGAAAATGTAATCATAGGTTATGCACTTATTGTAATATTGAAAGTCCTCTAGCAAATATGAAAAAAGTTTAAAAGTTTGATATTTGAGTCACGTTATAATCATAAAAATAAGGAACACCGAACACCTACACAGCAGTTCTATACCAAGAAATGTTCTGCATTAGAAATTAAGTCCCATAGAGTTGTGTCCAAATCTGTTCAGCAGTTTTTTTTCAAGTGGGGTTTTACAATTTAAACCCCCCTTCCCTCTTCTTCTTTTCCTCCGATTGACCCCTTTCCTCCTCCCCTCCCCCCTTTTTTCTTATCTTTTTCCTCTACCTCCCCCTTCATTTTTCTATTTTTACTCCCTCTCCCTCTTATTTTTTCTCATAATGTGAGTATACAGTGTATTTTTCGCTTTCACTTCATTAAGCGTCGCTTCTTAGTTTTTGTAGAAGCCAATGAGCTTCTGCAAGCGTATATTCTAAGTCTCTGTAGACAAAAATTTCAGTTTTGTTTATCTCTTCGGAATGTACTGTGGGGAGGGGTGAAGGATAGGGGAGGGAGAAGTAAGGTAAAAATTATAGATATTTATATATAGGGCCGAATGGTACAATAGTTTAATGATAATTATTAGTTTAAAAATAATAAATTTATTCAACGACAAATTCATAGAAGAATATTAAAGTCGGAATTTATGCTAAATATAACATCTCGATGTCATTTTTTATATATTAATTGAATCATAATACATTCCAAAGTTAAAAATAACATACATAAATATGGTAATAAAGTCATATATACCAAACGTTTTCAGTTGAAATATCGTTTTAGTAGTATTAGATAAATGTATTATATTACTGGATCGATGTACTCACAGCATTCATTTGGATGAGCGATAAGAGCGCAAATAAGTATGAAAGCTGTGCATGCCAAATAGAGGATTGGAATTCCTATCCATATCTAGAAATGAATCAAATATAAATGTTTCCATAAAATAAGTATAAATAAATTAATTTAATAGACAAATCATATAATGTATTGCAACACAAAGAATATATTTTACACATTTTAGTGGAGGAGATTGTCATTTTAATTTTAGTTATTTATTCTACTAATACATTTTCTAAGGAATTAATTTATGGTAAAAGTTTGATGGATACAAATCATAACTATATTTAAACTGAAGCAGTAACGAACACACCAACCGAATTGATTAGAAATATGTCCATATGATGAACTCTGTTTCAGTAAGCAGATATAAAAGCATGCTATATATTTTTAAAAGTATAAAAGTATTTAAAGTATACAAAACTTTTTGTTAAAAGTAGGCTAGGTATACTTTATTATATTTTATGTATAGCATAGTATTCAAAATTTTATTATAAAACTTGCATAAAAAATAAATAGAATAACAAAAAATTCAAACGCAGCATATTAATAAGTGTTTTAACTAATACACCTTTTCTTGTGCGTTAACCTGTGAGTGAATAATACACATTTTAAAATAATATAAATAAATAGACATTATAGAAATAATCGAAAATATATAGAAAAAACATAACCTTGGAATTTTAGATTTGTATACATTAAAATAGGTAGTTTAAAAGTATTCTACATAATATAAACAAAAAACATTGTAAATTTACAACTCTGTAAATTAAATTCATTTGACAGATAACGTCATAACTTTACAAGTGTAAGATATGTAAAAACCATTGCAATACAAATAAACACTATAAATAATCCTAAGATATGCTTCTATGCTTTCAACAAGTCAGCCACTGCTCGATCGAGTTACTGTATTATTATATACATATAACTATTATAATATGATATGATAGGTTATGATATTTAGACACTATATTTCAGCCTCAATCAAAGGTTTTGGGAACTCATATATATATATATATAATGTCAATATATTTACATTATGAATTAAAATAAATTTTAATAAATGTAATAAATTTGTATTATTATGACACTGTTTGATGAATCTTCACTTCATTAAAATTTCATTTATATGTTTTTATAGATTATAATACATTAGAGGTTATTTCGAGTTGAGCAGAAATTATTTTATATGCCCAATGTAAATTAATGTATATCAGGCTGGACTCTTAACAAAAAGCTTGGAGCCGAAATGAGAAAGGAATTCTAATCAATCTAACAATCTAATACTCGTATAGTTGACAAGACTCTTTGAAATGTATTAATTGACCAACTTTTAAGCTTCTTTCCAAGTTTGGAAATTTGAATCGGATGTAGATACTGATCACAACGGCCAAACCAAGCGCCGCGTATGTCACGAAACCTAAATATGTGATCAGTTTGTAGATGTCGTCACTTATTAAATATCCCAAAGATAATAAAGTCTGCGGAATACAAAAAAGATACGTGACAAAATCAGAACGGACAAATTTGTTAATAAAAATTAGAATTCATTCCTAAAATGGCGAATTGTATTTAAAATACTTTCAAAAGATACGTATAAGGATGAATTAATACCCAAATAAATAACTTATTAGTAAGTATAATATATCAAAACAAAAATATTTTATATGCCTTCAAAAATTAAATTTTAAATTTTAAATGGATAATTTCTATATGTTTTATAAAATATACCTATATTTTTAATATACAGTATATTACATACAAATTTTAGAAAATCTGATTTTTGCTTATCTATTGGAATAAGACTATGTACACAATTCAGTGATTCGATCTCCTAAATTGCGTCCAGCCAAAGTATCAATTTAGGACAATTTTCTACTATTTCGTAAGCTTATATAATTTCAATATTTTACGAAAATGGAGTTATTTCCGAAAGAATGGTTCCAACTTGTCCCATATGCTACTAAAATGTCTACCAGAAACATAGACACCACGTCGAGCTCCTACACCTTTTCCTAGCTAGTTACAGCCGATGTCGACATTTTGTTATTTAGAGCACCTTTTCAGCTTTATCTGGTCTGAAAACATAATAATTATTAAAAAAACGAAATCCTCTTCAAATAGGTGAAAATACATTTCTATAAAATTATAGGTACAATTTGTTACTAAATATGATTAGTTCAGAAGGGAGAAACTTCTCTTCAACGGAGGAAACTTAAAATACATACATTCAGCATACTTGACCAAAATTAATTAGATATATTTTACTGTAATATAGATTAATTACAACAACAACAGATGAATGTAGATTTTCAAATAATTATTTGTAAATGTATAAATTATTATATTTCTATCGATATTATGCAATATACGTCCATATATGTCCATCCTGTATTATAATATACGATTGCTTCACAATATAGAAATATGTTTTATAAGTTAGCTAAATGCTTCGATTTTAAAATTCGTCTTGTTGATATTTATGTATTTTGATATGATAATTATGTATGTTGTATTTATATAATTCTTCCTAACCAATCTCAATTACAGTTAATACTTTGGTAAAACCAAAAGCTATTAAAAATAATTGACTATATGAAAGTTACATATTTTTATCATCAGTAAAGATACATTTTTTGAACTGTAACTATACTTATTACAAATATTGATATTGACAATTCATTTATGGACAGTGCAATGGTCGGACAGAAACATAATATGAAGATTAATGTTTTCAATTGGTTGAAATTAAAGATGTATTTTATTAAAGTGAAAGATAACGGTCCAAAATTACACCGACTCGACTCTATAGCAAATGGGAATGAGCTTGAAAGTAAAAACATATTTTTAAATGACATTGATATCTCACAAATCTGTTTATGACACAAATCAGTTTTTGTCATAACAGCAAACCATTATTGTCTCTTTTCAATAGAAAAAGAAATTTGAAATAAATGAAATGGATATTTCGTATATTTTTAAAAACATTTTTATATAATTTTTTGGTATATATTTATCTAAAGAAACAGCAAAAAGGAATAAATAAAAACAGGAATAGAAATAAAAATAAAACATGGCCAAGTATCTTACTGTGAATATTATAGAAGGTACGGGAGTCTTCATATTAATTTGCACCATACTCATTATAGAAGGCATGTGGCCATTGCGGCCCGCGGAAAAACACATTCTATAGTGGAAACAGATTCACATTTTATATAATGGAAACAGAAACACTCAAAGTGATAAACAGAAACACTCACAGTCCTAAACAGTCGAGCACTGTTTACAATCATAATATAATAAATTTAATTGTTTTAATTAAATTTCGCATATCGCTGCTCAATGTACATAATACAATTATTGCAAAAGTTCTAACAATATGACCGCTGTTACTCAGCCACTATAAGAGAACATGAACCACTAATAAGCCAATCAACCACTAATTAGCCAAAAACCCTCCTACCCACTGCCCCCCTACTCCGCAAAGCCCTACTAAATATATTTCAAAAGATATCATAAGCATAGATATTATAAAAATAAAAAAAATTACAAATCAATATTTACAAATAAAATGGAAGAAATAATTTAGGACTAAATCTGCGAATTTTCACTGTTACAACAGCCATTTAAATCAAGAATGTTGAAATATCAGCATAACATTTTCATTTAGTAAGGCTCTTGTAACAGTGTAAATTTTCGGAATTTACTTAAGATAAATTGCAATTTTTTTAAACTATTATATTAATGTATACATATGTCGAATTTGCCTTTAATGTAAATGAATATAACACATTGCTAATAATAAATTAAAATTTATTTAACTACATACTTATACTTTTATACTTATAACGTTGGATTTATTTCACAGTCTGAAAAGGATTGGATGTTGTAGACCATCGAAATTATTAGAAAACACATACATAATGATTACATTTTATGATAATTTGATGAAAATTCACTTATTTGTTATGTTCAATCGGTATTAATTAAGACAATATAGAACGAAACATACAGTGTAAGAGAAGAGACCTTCTAAAATTTAAAAAACTATTTTATTTATGAAAATAATAAATTATTTGTGCAAAACGACTAATTAAAATTTAACATTTAAATTATTATTCAAATTGATTACGTTTTGTATAACCAAATAGTATCACAAAAGGACACTCTAAACATAAAAAAATTGATAAAGTATGATTAACATGTAGTAAAATATAACATTATTGTAAATGAACCATGTTGTGGACCATCGAAGTTATTAGAAAACAATTACACAATGATTACATTTCATGATAATTTGATGAAAATTAACTTATATGTCTAATCGGAATTAACTAAAACAATATAGAACGAAACATACAGTGTAAGAGACCATATAAAAATTTTTAAAAAGGATTATAATGATGAGAATAATAAATAATTTGTGAAAATAAAAAATTATCAATGAAAATAATAAATCATTTATGAAAATAATAAATCATTTATGAAAATAATAAATGATTTATGAAAATAATAAATGATTTATGAAAATAATAAATGATTTATGAAAATAATAAAT
>JAUZND010004703.1:0-11565 GCA_034780555.1 Coelogynopora nodosa
TTAACATTTTCTCTTTAGTTCAGTTTAGTCTCAGTTCAATTTCATGTAAATAAACCACATTATAAATACTTTTGAAATCTAAATTTTTTCTTTCAATATATCAACTATATCTGTAAATTTTAACATTAAGTAGGGTCTTTAAAAAATGTCAAGGGTCTTTAAATTTGGAGGCATGGGTGGAGTGGGAACCCTGTATTAAATAACATGCAATTATGAACATGAATGTTTGAAGTATTAATGATAGTTTTTTTTAACATTTTGTCTTTATGGTTGGAAATATATATGTATACTGGTATAAATAAATTATAAATGAAATACACTTATTTAAGAGGTGAACATAATATTTTATTCTGGCTTATAATGTATATTGTATGTTGCAAAAAAAATTAAATATTATTACTATAAAATAGAATATATGATCACACTAGCTCCTATATTACTCAATCTAAATTTATCTTATTTTAATTTCGACGGGATTTATTTTTAGAAGTGAATTTAATACATGAACACATTGTGTTACATATATGCAACACCTACTATGCACACAACTTTTTTTATTGTCAAAAACCTGTGTCACCAATTGGGAGAGGGTTATTAACATTTATAATGATGGATCTATACAATAAATATTACTAAATACTTGAATATTTTTTATGTATTTCTTAGTTTTCCAATTTTTTATTGTTTTATAAATATTTTAATTTAAAAATGTTTGGTTAAAAGCTATATAAATAAGATTCAATGTGATTTGTGTCACCAGTGCAGATACTTTACTGACTATTTCTAGGTATATGTAGACATGGAAATCACTCACAGAAAAACCCTTTAGTATTATTATTGGGCTTTTTTCAAATAAATTAAATTTTATGTAGGATTTAGAATAAATCAATAAATTTGGTCAAAATAGAATTTTATTAAGATTGACATATGTTTTCCTGCTACTGAATGAAAAGGAAACATTGATAAACAGCTATGTTTATAAAAAATGTATGGATGAAGATTATTATCCACAAGTTTATTGTATAAACATTCAATGTGTCATACAATGTTTTTCTTTGCTATTGTATAATTTGGTTGATAATTGCCATCTACAACACTCATCACCATTTACACTGTTAATTTTAACTTTGCCCTGTCCCATTTTTTGTTAGAGTGACAAGATAATTTGTGATTACAATTCACTATGTACATAATTAATAATTAAGTTTACTACTTACCTTTAATGTGAAATATATGCACTACTACAGAAATGTTAGAAATATACAAGCATCTTGAGTATCATAATTAATGTTCACATTGTCCAAAAAATGTTTACCTTTCAGTAGCAAATGTAAGACTTGTCCCATGTGATATGTATTAAGCTTTAATGGATGCTTGATATGGGATATACTGCTTGAAGTAAACCATTACATACTTAATAACTTTTGACCATAGTAGAGTAGCATTTTAAAGTATTTGTCACTGTGTTCCTACAAGTATTTTGTTTTATTTCTTGTATGAAATATTGTTGTTCTGATGATTAATATTTTCAGATTTAGTTTTACATGTATGTTTGTATATATTATATATATAACTTATAAACCATATAAAATCACTAAATCTTTCACATTTTTAAATGTTAATTAACAGTAATAATAATAACATTTTAAACCCCACTTTATATAAAACTGATTAATTTTAAAATGCTCACTGTTATCATTCATATATTACACTAATGAATATGATTACATGCCATGTCATTCTTTATTACCACAGACTTTAAATATTCAACTAGATGGATATACTAAGCATTATAATGGAAATTTCGGTTTTGGTAAACAAAAGCTCTAGAAAGGAAAAAGAAGGGGCCATGGGCATTTTCCATCTAAAATAGATTTTTGAACCTATATTCCGGGAACCATTACAGTTAAATAAGTAAGCACTAAACGCATAGCCTGTACAAACAGCAGAAAGACAGAACACTACCGGTTTCGAGCTGTTCAGCTCTCATCAGGTACCCTAGTCTCCCTACTGATGATTGGATTGCAAGTAGTACTTCTTAAAACGTAAAAAAAAGCAATTTGAATAGTACCAGAATTTGAACACAATTTATCCGGATTCTGAAAATGTAAGATTTTTTAAAATAATAAAGATAATTTTATTATCTTTCAAAATATGCATATTATAAAAACAATATTTCAATAGTTTTTTAATACAAAGGAATTTAAGTTAAAGCTTTTACTATAGTTTTAAGTATAAAATGCCTTCTAGAATCTCATTGGTCAGCATACTGTACATTCTAATTGGATGAGAGTCATACATTGCGTGATAGTGTCATTTTACTTTCCATTAATGCATAGCATGCACAGTGTTCACATCTAGTTATTATTCCAATGTCTGTGTTTATTACTGAAATGTCTATTATTTTTATTAAGTACCCAACTATCAAAAAACGGAATACATTCTTTAGATATATCGTTATCTAAACAATTACCTCATAGCCCAATTTTACCATGTACCTACATCATTAACTAATTTAAAAAATATGTATGTGATAGATGTCACTGATTATGTCAGTGAACTATAAAATTAACTGACATTGCAACATTTCTATTTTTTATTACACAAGAGTGACCTTGAGTCATTATAGTTTATATAGTTATTGTTATGTGTAACTTTGAAAAACAGCTTCCAATAAATATTGCATTCATAATAATTTTTAATAATAATAATTTTACTTTTATTCAATCAAGATATTAACTATTTTTATTGCACTAACTCATACAGTTCGATATGTGCAAAATATTTTGTACAGTTGTATAAAATGCGATTACAATGCAAGTTGGATCGGGTTATGCTAATTAATGGGTGGAGATATTTATCCATTACATTGAGATTCATTATTGCATGTACTTATTATCGTTATAGCATTAAACCTTTGAAATTACCATGTTGATTAAATCAATAAATTAAGTAGAAATATATCTAATTACGAAAATTATTCTACATTTTTGATAAAGCTGATTACCCCGGAGACCAGTTCTATGTTGAGGCCATTTTGGTGATTGGAATTTATCCTATATATATAAAATGTCTTCTCTAATGTTTCATTCTGGGATGTTAAGCTAATCTGTTTCTGTAATTGTTATTTACAAATCTCCTACAATGTGGTTAACTTCGCCGAATTTTTGTGAAAGAATAACATGTAAAACTAAATGTATAATATTATATAGTATAATACGTGGCATGTGAAATGTTGTGAAAAATTATTTTGTCGAACCACACTATCAAAGATGTGAAAATTACTAGCCTGGATCCACATTAATCCAACATCGCATAACGTAAGCCCAAGGAATTTTTTTTTAATAAAATAATTAATTTAATTCCCTTCACTATAATGGTGAAGGGAATATAACTCTTATAGCTAAATTAAAGTTTTATTACCCTATTTTAAATGTTTGATTCCGGAAATAATAATCAATTTTTCAATAATCGTCATTTTTGCAAATTAAGTTATATTAGATTGGAAATTTCTACTCATTATTTTTGTAATTACCAAAATTAACCTACTGCTCATGGCCTAACATCCAGAGCGTTACAAATCAGATTCGTTAAACGTATAAAGCATTCGCATACTTTCAGAATGGTAGTCGAGCAGCCATAAACAACACCCCGCAATGGACGAGGACGAGGAAAAGCATGACTGGAATGGTGACGGTGAGGTGACCACTACAGCCACAACACCCAACTCGTCCTATCGTGAGTCGGCGGAGAGTGACCTGGGCGGCGGTGGCGGTGAGAACGGGCAGTTCCCGCTGCAACCCGACGGCAACTCGACCTCCTCGTCCGACGAGGTGATCACGCGGAAGTCGAGTATGCTCAAGTACCGCCGGTCACCGGCTAACCCGCCGCCACCGTCCAGTGTAGTGGCGGCCTCGGTGATGACCACGAGTGACATCGCCAAGAAGAAGACCGTGTCCTTCAGCAGTACACCGCTGGAGAAAAGCCGGACCATCATCAATGGTAAGCTCTGCCCTGATATCGGGTTCTCATGAACGGGTTTCTCAAGTTCTTAATTTATGATTAGGATATTGTTATTATTTATTTTGTTTATTTATTGTTACTTATTATTGTTACATAGTTTTGTTAGTTAAAAAATTAATCATTAATTATCATTTACTATGATATTTGAATGAAACATTCTAACTCGATATGTTCCATCCAAATAATAACTTTTAAATAAGCTACTTTATTTACAATTGAACTGGTTCAAGTTATTATGATAGTTTTGCGTACATTTCTGGTTAAAATGATTAAACATATTTTTAGTTCTTTAACAATAAATGTAGGTCTATCTTATTCTAGCACTTTGCTGGACTATCGGAAATAATGTCAATCGCTATAATAATTCTTTAAATATGACATTCGTGGACTGAATTAAGTATCATTATAGATATGTTCATGATCGTGCGCGTTTGACTGATAAAAAACTTTAATTCATAGTATCATATTGGTATGAAAAGTCGCCGCTGTCATTTTTTATAATCTTTTAAAAATTAACACAATTTTCTATCTTTCACGTGTTAAATTGTATCTATTACGTAATTAACTAATTAATTATTCTGCAAAATGTTTTAAGTACTACTATCAAATACATAAAGCAAACTGACGCATTATCAATAAACAAATATGATAAAATGCTTTCGTAATCCAGTTATGGAAACTCTTCAATAGTTTATCTCCTTATAGAGAGTCAGCATTTTAATTAGAAAACAGTATCTTGTTTTTTCAACACACCGTCTTCAGATAATCAAAATAGTACGCGACAAAGTTGAGCTTCATAGCCTTTTTATCACAACATGTTCAGTTTAAGAGGGAGTGGAAGGTTAGCACACACTTAAAAAACAAAATAATGTCTAAAGTCGAAATTATTTAGTTTTTCCAGAATATTTTGTTCTAAATCCTTTGTCTCTCTCTCTCCTCTCTCTCTTCTCACACACTATCCATCTCTGGCTCTCTATCTCTCGCTAAAATTATCTACCCATCTTTCTTTCTCTCTAGCGCCCGACTGTCTCCATTATATGAACCATGGTAGTGAACTGGTCAAAGTGCGTGCCAACGGTCGCCAGTACAAACGGACCTACTTCCTCGACGCTAACATGGTCGAGATTAGATGGAGTCCTTCATCGAAGAAAAAGAACAAGGCTAGAAGTAAGCAACTATCCCACGCTTTCGTTGTTGATTAGAATAAGTTTGTAACTATAAAAAAAGGTTTACGTAATTGCTACAAGTACATACTTTGTTTGTATCCGTTTGTATTCGCAGTGTGAAATATATTAGTTAGTTTGTGGCAATTTTGTACTGTCAGCTATGATTTTATAGGTTCAAATTAAATTTTTTATAGAACGATTTGTCAGCGTTCATTTTCTCTACAATATAGACATATTAGTATCTCAAGTCACAATAAATGAAAGCTAGCCAAATATACTACCGAAACACGTTCGAATATGGGGATATCTGAACAGCGCTGTTTCGCCACTTTTAGTATCCTACTCATCATCAAACCACACCTCTTACTTCCGAATTAATGACTAAATTCAGTATCGCTCTACACGTATCGCTGGCACGACATTCAATTATTAAATGAGTCGATTTGTGGTCAAATAATACGCTTCAGTAGTATATTTTGAAGGTTTAGTTTATTGTGATTTTTTATATTCTAATGTGTTATGTCTGTTATTGTCCTTATACTTTTCTTCTGATCTTTTGTTAAGTACAATTTGGCCACGAGTCGGGGACTATTATCTGAATAATGTAGCCGGAATTTTAATAATAAAAAAAATTAAACAAAAAATTTAAAAATAAGTCTATGTATGTAATAGGAAATAATGACGAAGTGGTTTTCAGTCTTATTATAATTATTTCTTTAAGTCATGCCTTTCTTGTCAGAATTTGATATCAGTATATTCTTTCGTATTATACACTTTAAATAAGACATATAATTATGTTATATGCTTAAAGTTGTGGGAAATAGTGAATTGTGAAACAAAGAAAAAATATTTATAAATTGCTTTCTTAAATTATGATGTTTTAATTTTGAAAATTTAGTTTTCTTATTTTTATTCGATGTTTAATTGTAATAATTATAATCAAGCTATTATTAAATAATCTCATTCCTGTATACTCGTTATATTGTATATATATAACGAGCTAATATTTGAGTCTACACTGTCAAATTTACTAGACTATCCACATTTTCATAGTTAACAAAAATGAGGTTTTATGTTTTAGTGTACTGTTTAAAGATTTTGTATTTGAGAATAACCATAATTATCTGCTGCAGTATAATAGTGTCGCTTGGATGTTAATGTAGTTACACAACACGTTAATAGCAAATGTAGTCAATAGTGTATAGTTCTGGTGGCTATCAAAAACATGCGTCCATCATGTATAGTTCTGGTGGCTATCAAAAACATGCGGCCATCATGTACAGTTCTGGTGGCTATCAAAAACATGCGGCCATCATGTATGGTTCTGGTGGCTATCAAAAACATGCGTCCATCATATATGGTTCTGCTGGCTATCAAAAACATGCGTCCTCCAGTGTGATCATACAAAATAATTATTTTAAGATACAATTACTTGATTAGATGGATGTTTCCCCTCCCTCCCCTCCACCAACCCTCTATACATTCATAGTGTCAACCCCTCCCTCTCCTCCACCAACCCTCTCTACACTCACAGTGTCCACCCCTCCCTCCCCTCCACCAACCCTCTCTACACTCACAGTGTCAACCCCTCCCTCCCCTCCACCAACCCTCTCTACATTCATAGTGTCAACCCTTCCCCCTCTCCAGTAACCACCTAGGCAATGTGTGGGCCTGGGAGGAGAGCCTCTCCGCTCACGTGATCGCTCTCTTCTCCAACCCGCTTTACAAACTCGCTTGTGACTTCAACGAACACACCATGTCAAAAAGTCCGCTGATCCCACAACACCTGGTCATCTGCCTCGAGTTCTGGTCGCACTGCTACCTCCGCTGGCTGGATTATACCCTCATCGATGGTGGCGGTCACGCCAGCACTAACTGGTCCTATCGGGAGATCTACAATCTGCTCGAGAAGACCAATGTTGATAGTGGTATCGACAACAGCAATGGTGTCGGCTGTATGGATCGATCTCCCCAGCTGGCCGAAATGTTCTCCTTTCCGCTCGGTGTGGGTCGAGACACCATCGATAGCGGATTCCCCTACGTGACGCAAACAGTGATGCGTCCGCGGAATGAGTCCATGTATTGTGGCGTCAATTCCACTGATATCTTACATTGGTCTGAAATTACCGCTGAGGATGAGGGTGAAGATGTCTGAAGGGGGCTGATGACACTTTTTCTGTTACTGCACAGTTGTGCTGTGGTGTTCTAGCATCATATAAGATTTCTGTCATATTTACTATAGTAATATTCCATAGAGTGGCTGTTGACTATATTTATTTGTATTGTTTGTTTATTTATTGTGATATACTTTGATTTGTTATTTTATACCGTCCTAAATTAATATTTTTTTTATAGAAAACAATATTAAGACAATAGAGGCTTCCAGTTTGAGCTGACTGAATGTCCCGTTCGGTTTCTATTAAAATAAACATTTAGAATTTATTTTTAATAACTTGAATTTTAAAAGTACTCCAATAACTAGTACTATTGTACTTATTTCACTGTTTTTTATCTCTGTGAACTATATTATTGTAAGCTAAATCTAACTCTTTTAATGAATATCATGATGTTCTTTCTAAATTACAGTGATTAACATTAATTGTTTTGGTTGTTCTGAGCTTACGTAAGTAGTGATTAACTATTAATTTATTTGTATGTCATTTCTTTAATTCTGTTTAATTTGACTTGCAGTTTAAAATTATATTAAAATGCTAGTCCTAACAGAAAGTATGTAAATTTCATTAATTTTTATTTTAAACAATTACGTAAAGACATCAATGTTTTTTAACCTTTTTTGATTTTAACTGATTACTTTTTTCTTTTATGTATAATCTATTACAGTATACAATGTATCCAAATGTATTCGTATCGAATACATCATGAATTTTATATCAACATTTTTTATAACCGCAATATACTTTTAAAAACTTTTTTTTTGATTTGTTAATATTGGATGTTTTATTAATATTCAATTCGCATTTCGATGGCTTACTTTTTTATAAATAACTTTTTTGCAGATTTCTATCACAGAAAATCAGCTGTGGAACATAACATTTTTCCTGGTCACTAACTAGACAAATTTTTAATTAGCGTTTACATTTTGAAAAATTTTTCCTCTAATATCTGCTTACATTATTTCATTGTTTTAATAAACTCTTTCTGGTATTTTAAAATCAAAATTGAAAGTATGGAAGCATACATTTGTCGGCATGTATTTTAATTTTTGGTTATTTCAGGCATGGGATTTTTCAGGCTGAAAGGGTCATTTTTCTAATGTCAATTCAAACTTTTATGACGGTTCATGATGTGCTTCATCAAAAAAGAATGCAAGTGTCCTACACCATCAACTCGACATACAAGTTGAATCAAAAAGATTTCATTTTGGGAAAGAGGACAAGGTTCATGCAAACGGAGATGACTCTATGTGAAAAAAATACTTGTATCTCAAAGGTGTACACTGCTTTCACTTCCTGTTGTTCTTATTTGCAATTAAAACTGTTACTTGACAACATTAATCTCAAAATATTATTATCGATTGATCACTTAGCAAGAGGGCACAGCTTGACCATGTGTTACTTACTCAGAATACAATCAATCTTGCCAACGGTAATTTCTGCACGCATGAACAAGACCAATTTGATTAGGAGGTTCGAGAATACAGTTCTGACTATACATCCAACGCTTCCCGCGTAACCGTGACACCCCCAACGACTTCTTGTTACAAAATACATTTCAATCTTTTTTCTGGATGTCCAATCCCATGCCTGTTTTTTATATAGTATATTTATGAAATAGCTATCATGAAGTAAATTAGTTTGATAGCTATTATGTAGTACTCCAAAATGTTTATTATAAACGTTAATTTGGTGTCCGTAATGTGCTAAAAAATCTACTAATTCGCTCGCCCGAAAAAAAAGGAAGACCGCCTTATTAGAAATGTTAAATAATTTTTGTCGAGCGAAATACATTATAAGTTCACAATTTTTAATAGTCAATAATGGAAGCTTCTGATCGCAAATTAAAGTGTGACGTGAGTAGTATAGGAAGGTTGGATCGACATCACTTATAAATAGTAGCATGTCTAAAAATAGCAACCACCCTCGCTCCCTCCCTACCCCCTCTTTTTTTTTAACGATCCGAATCATTATAAATAGATCATAAATATATCACATTTTTTCATTGGGTATATCTTTTTAGTGTAGTAACCTATGACAACCAAAGTTGGTATGATGAGTCACAAATATAAGATAAATATTTTTGTCCTACTTTCATATATTTGGAAGTAGTATATAACCTTAAAATTTTAATTAGTGTCTAATTACATTATAATATTATAGTTATTATTTAGTTAAAAATATTGTTTTCAGACCGTTTTTTAAATTTTGAACGAAAAACGACATCAAATTTTTGTTTTTAGCCTATATCTTTTGATGTTTACAACTTATGACAACCAAATTGATATGATGACTATTTTTTTGTAAGTATTATAAAAAATGTATATATATATTTATTTTATCTAGTAAAATAAAATTTAATTGATAGACATTCAGAATAGCTTTAGGCTAGCGTCAATTTTAAAAAATCGGTTGAAATTTAACGAAATTATAGACATTTTAGCGATTTACAGCTGATTAAATAAATTATTATTTTTTATATATAGAATGAAGTCAAATAGATAGACTAGCAAAATACCTATGAGTCAGTGCTTATTTTTTTTAATCAGTTAAAATTGGACAGAATTGTAGACATTTTACCATTGTGATGTATTATGGCTATGTATTGCACAATGATTTTGATGAGGATTTTGACGTTCACTCAGCTTGATTTTACTACTTACAGATTGATTTCGATGAAAATTCCGACTAAATGGACCCAAATATTTTTGTTTCAAATCAATAAATAACAATTTTTATGAATCCCATTTTTTATTAAAGTTATACAGTAGTACTTCATATAAAGTTTGAGATGAATATGTACTTTAATATAATGGATAAATTTTATTATTAGATGTGTCAATATCATCATCATCACCAAAATGTGAAATATTAATTGAGTTCAATGCATTACGCACTCTTTTGTCAAAAATATATAAAAATCGTTTGATACTCTCCCGTAGAGCTAAATTATAGGGGACAAAAGGAGTATCCTTTTTAATTTTTTCGACCTCTTCTTAAATTCATTCCATTGCTTCGTCATTTTTCATATAATTGAACAGTTCAATTTAATTCATTATTTTGTCTTGTAGTTTGTGTTTTAACTCCCTCAGGGTCAATTTATTCTGTCTGTTTTTCTGTATGTCCTCCGGAATTGTAGTCAGAAGGGTCGACTTTTTCTGTTCCACCTCGTCGTCTACCATATCCTCCATCGATTTTATTGATGTTTCCTCTTCGTCGTCGGAACATATTGATTCCTCGTCTGTCACTGATTGATTTGAGTTTGATTTCTTGTTCGACATCTTGTGTTGATTGATATCCATGCAGTAAGGCAACTTTAGCAATATAGTTTCGTCGGTATCTGTGAAGAATTAGTTAAAATTGTCTTTTCAGTTTTGTAGGTAATCGATTTCTTAAAGAAAATTTTTGTAGTAAAAACTCTTTTGTGTTAAATGGTAGATAAGTCGACAGTAACAATAAATCCTTGACCGAATTAAGCTCTCGTGCGTTAAACAATACCTTGACGTGTACACGCAGTAAGTCTGCAGGAATTCGAACAATAGCCTTTTTATATATAGGACAATTATTCTTCATGGTTAAAACTTTAACAGACATAACTTAAGTTTATTAACTATCTATCTAGTTGGTTTATTTAGTGTCTATTTTTTGGATTATCTTATCTGAATATGAGTTATCTATTCTAGATGGTCTCGTACATAGTCTGTTTCGTTCTATATTGTCTTAATTGATTCAGATTGGTCATATAAGTGATTTTTTACTAAATTATTATGAAATGTAATCATTATGTGTGTTTTCTAAAAATTTAAATAGTCTACTATATACATGGTTGATTTTCGATATATGTTATATTTTCTTACATGTATTTATCTTATTTTTTGATGTTTAGAATGTCCTTTTTTGTATTATTTGTAACATTAGAATGTACTATTTGATTATACAAAACATACAATTTAAATAATATTTAAAATGTTATATTTTAATTTGTCGTTTTACACAAGTAATTTATTATTCTCATAAATAAAATAGTTTTTGAAATTTTAGATGGTCTCTTACACTGTCTGTTTCATTTTAAATTGTCTTGATTACTTCCGATTGGACACGTAAGTAAATCTTCAAGAAATTATCATGAAATGTGATCATTGTATATATGTGTTTTCTAATAATTTCTAATAATTCAATGAACCCCTCCCCTCTCCCTCCCC
>JAUZND010004704.1:0-11564 GCA_034780555.1 Coelogynopora nodosa
CATCTTGATAACAATATCATCGTTCAATTTTGCTCTTAATTTAGAATGAACTTGTTTGTGTCTACTAAAAGCCCTCTTAACAGACGCTTCGCTTGTGGAAATGAAATTTAAAAATTTTGCTTTGAATACTTTTAATTCAAGTTTTGCTTCATTTCTCGCGGTTCCTAACATTATGTTTAAACTTCGTGTACTCCACAATGCGCAAATTTTGGGTGATAATTTTAATAGCCAGTTTTCAGTCGATTGATTTATGAGAGTGTCCTCCCCATTAATTATGGAAACAATATCCACAATGTCATTCTTTATCCATACATTTTAATGGATTAAAAGTCCCAATATCACCTTTTCGTTCAAAATATTGTGTGTCCCGTAGAAGCTTGTCATATTCTACATTTAAGTCTTCCCAATTGTAATGATCACCCTGGCTTTTATTCAACACATCTATAACAGGGGAAATCATATTAATTGCCTGTTGTACAATTATAAATTCAGAAGAAGCAGTATCCACAATTTTAGTCAACTCATTTAATTTATCAAAAACACCATTCCATCTGGTCGTACAATATCTTTTTATTGTTCCATTTTTAACGTAAACATTAACAATTTTTAAAGCTTTGATTAATGTGGGGTGTTCTTTGAATGCGTACTTAACTATCAAATTTAGTGTATGTGAGGCACATCGCAAACCAATTATTCCACTATCCGCTTCCGCTGCTTTCTTCATAGCCAGTTGAGCATTTCTGGCATTATCGCAAATTATAACGACGATTTTTATATCACTTACAACTAGTTGATCTTTTATAGTCGTAATAACATCTAGAATGTTTTCAGAGGTGTCTCTGTCTAAAATATAACTGTCCCAAAATAATGGGGTCCTTTCTTCGCAAATAGGAATCAACATAAAAGTGTTATGCTTTTTACCCGTAACAGTATTCTTCCACCCATCAAAAGCCAGAACTACGTTTTTACCCTTCAATTCATTCAAAATTTCCACTTTCAAATCTTCATAAATTTTGATTATTTCCTGCTTGATGATTATTCAGAAAATTTAAAGCCGTACATAAATAGACTCAATCGATTGTCATAATAATTGAGTGGGACGACATGACTCGAGCAGCAAATTCCTAAATTAATTATAATTAATTTTAAATCAATAAATACCTAAAGCAATTTTCTTTTTTAGAGGCATTCTTTCTTTACTCCTTTTTGAAAAACATACATCTATCTGAATATCGCCAGTTTTTCTTTTAAGATTAAATATCTTAAACTGCTCAGAGTGAGATACACTATAATGATAAGTGAGTGATTTGTAGCCGGTTGTTTTTGAATTGAACACATAACTTTTGGAGCACAATTTGCAATGTGCTTTATTATTTGCCTTATCTATAGTGTATAATTCATCATACTTCATGATTAATGTAAATAAAAACATTAAAATTTAAATAAAACACATGATTTATGTTGAAATAAAGTTTGGGTTACTATAACATCAACTCATAAATACATTTTTTGTAAAAAAAATTACCCGAATTTTACCCAAATTTATTTTTTCGGGTAACCGTTAAATTAAAACCGTCAGGGTTTCGGGTAAACGGGTAAAAATTCGAACCCCAGCCGATGACTAATCTAGACTTGAAAACACGATATATAACAGCAAATATATGAAATTTTTACGAAAACGCAATTTTCGCCATTTCAACAGGTTTTTGAAACATGTGTCTAGACTAAAACTAAACGTTTTATATCACGTGATTATTTGTAATTATAATTCCGTCATATTTTTATATTTTTATAATAATTATTATAATCGAATCGACGCCAATTCCCCTACAAAGCTGAAAAATTCATTAAATGGTGCCAAATTTTGAGAATCAAAACAGGTGCGAAAATACAATTTAAAAAACTAAACATGATTTATGAACAAAATAATGGGAGCAATCAAATGATTGACAGTGATTCATACTAGTAAGTTGGTCTAGCAACAACCATTCGAATGCATTCTAATGTACACTATGACACAGTTGGATCGATTAATTTAAAAAGTATACCAACTGTACTACAATAATTGTGCACATTTCTCCACAACAAAACAATCCTGGCCAAACAAAGTTTTTGCCAAGTCTGCTCTACTGCGCTGTTTTCAGACAACTCAATAAGCCAGTTGCTATGTTGAGCAATATCTGTCTGTCGTAAATTTCCAAAAACACTCAAATAAAGTAGGTCTAGATTACAATTTTGCAAAAGTTGCATTTGCAAAAATTTGCAAAGTTACGTTTTATAAATTTTGCGTACATTTTCGTATACATTTATAAATAAAATTTGATAAAAAGTCGTCACTACCTCGCGAATTCATACCATTTTTTATTAGTAAATAAACAGAAAAATTACACAAATGTATTGAAGATTCACGAGTTGAAATGTCGGATTTATAAAGTAAAAATTTATAAATATGATGAAATAAATAAAGAGACACTATTATTACAACTTTTGAGCTCTGAAAAAAGCTACCAAAAAGGTTAATTTATATAAAAATTACCATTTACTAGTTGCCATTTTTGAGCAGGAATTTTTACACATGAACATTTCTTCAGCACAGGTGCCTTCCGGTTCCAACATGCAACACCAGTGCGATAAAGTAACATCTCCAACACTTGTTCAAGTGGAAGCAAGTTACAACAACTCAACCTCTCAAAATTCGACAAACTTGGCAACCAGTCACCCCTCTGCAAACGTAGAAGGTTCCTCAGTTTCTTCAATCTCATCCACATGTAAAGAATCTCTCAAAAACATGAAAATTGACAAAGTTTCGAAACAAAAGCAATCTACAGTTCATCAAGTACAAACGTCTGGGACTGATTGCACCAAAACGTGTACAAAAACTTGTATCAAGTCTGCTCCCGAAAACTCAGTCTGCGAGGAAAACGCTATTGATCTCAGTAAAAAACGTGGGCGAAAATTAAAACTAGAAAACTACCAAGAGTCTTCAATTTCAACTTGTAAAAAAACGTGTTTATCTGCCGTTCCAATTGTGGACAACGTGGAAAGTATCATGAAGATTAACTTTATCCATATTGAAAATTTTCTCATTGCTTCTTTTCCAATGGGAGGCGAAATTAGAGTCTGTTTGCAACAATTGCTATCTACCGTTTTGAGAGACTTTAAAATACTCGACATTAAATCAGCTTGTCACAAACTTCATATTACAGCGTGTACCGACTGCCCTTCAGAATATCTTTTGGTTTTTCAAAAACTTTTAATCATTGAACAAGATTCTAGTCACTGTGCATTGTTGACCTTGTCTCAGGCTGAAATGCTGTGCCATTACATGTTGTATTTTATGAAAAGTTTAGATCCAGAATCCCACGTGGAGAATAATCAAGTTTTGGCAAAGAGATTTAAAATGGAATCGACTAAAAGCAGCTCTAGTTTTTCCACTAGTGAATTAAAAGTGCTTAAAGTGACCCATCAATGTTTTGGAGAAGCTGTCGGATGGATGGACATTTCAAAGTACAACAAGCCTGACGACAAGTGCGTAGAATGTATAATCTGCAGTGTCAAATTTTCTCCACAATGTTTTGTTTGCCATTCTCACCAAATGGAGATCAACACCTGTCATTGGGGGTTTCAGTCTCAAAAATGGAGAGATTACATTATGATTTATGAAGATGACGACAATTATGATCAGAGTGATTTTGATTTCATGTGCAGGTTGCTAGATGTACAAAAGAGAAAATTTAGCGCCGATTTTGTTATTAGTGATAAGACAACACCAAAACACGTGGCAAATGAAATTAGTTGTACACAAAAATGCAAAAACAGAATCGATATAGACGAGTATGCCTTGTCTAAAATGTCTAGTAAGATGAAGGAAGCTATTGACCAACTACCTGTTGTGGTGAATCCTATAAATATTTCAAAAGAGAAGATTGAGAGTTTGAATGGAAAGTGTCCCAATATTACGCTGGCGACAGTTAAGAAGCATTCGATGTCTGATAGGGCGTATACTCCTCCACCGGATTCGGATGTTGACGAGAATGAGCCAAAGGAGAGTAATACGTGCAAGGAGGATATAATGAATAAGGTTGGATTTTTTTAAGAATATTTTAAATAATTGTTGACATTTTTATCAAATTTTGTACATTTCTATTACATTTTAGAACATTTTCAAGAATTTTTAACATTTTGATCAAATTTTGTACATTTCTATTATAGTTTAGAACATTTTCAAGAATATTTAACATTTTTATCAAATTTTGTACATTTCTATTACATTTTAGAACATTTTCAAGAATTTTTAACATTTTTATCGAATTTTGTACATTTCTATTACATTTTAAAGAAATTTTAACATTTTAATCAAATCTTGTACTTTTTATTAAATTTTAGATCATTTTCAAGAATATAATATAATTTTTAATGCCATTTTAGATAATCTTACAACCCGGCAAGAATGTTCTTTATAGTAACGTTAAAAATACTACTAACCCATCTATTTTGTACAATTCTGAAACCAAAAATGAAGTACGCGACATGGAAAAGATTAAAAACTCACTCAAATCGATAAACAACATTTTAAAAGAGAATAATGCTCGGGCCTCAGAACAATTGAAAAGATTGAGCGCCAATGAAACTAGCGAATATTCTCGAAATATTGTTATTGATCATTATCCAAAACAAACTACAATAGAATTACAAACAGACGTTACTCAAACGACTGTAAAAAACCCCCGAGTGATTCTGGACAAAATAACAAGCATCCAAAGGGATTATGACCTGCAGAAGATAATAATAACCTCACAATCTATAGCCATTTCAGAATTGAAGGTGGAACTTGCTGAATTGAAGCGAAAGTTAAAGTCAAATTATAAATTGGATGTTTAATTGTTTATTTTAAAATACCTAACCAACTTTTGTATGTATCTCAAAATAAATTATAAAAGTTTTTATTTTAAAATTTTAAAATTTTTTAAATCAAATTTATTATTTATTTTATGTACATACATAATTTGATCTTGAAACATTCACTTGCGCCTCTTTTTATGAACTTTTTTCCATTTCAAAGAATCGCGCTTCACGTGAGTTTTGGGAGTCAACAGAAAGCTACTTTCATTACTAGCAGGAATAATTTGTGAGTACTTGCTTGTATTGAAAAAGGTATTATCTACAAAATCATGTTTAATATTTGGTATGATGGAAGGTCTTTGAGACGGTAAAGGAGATGAACTGCTGGATTTTAAAGATGCGTTTTCTAAAGAGTAAGACAAAACTTTAGACAGACTATTCACACCTGAATTTATAATTGAAACATTGGTAGGTTCCTGTGAACTATTGGCTCGCTGAGTGAGTTGGAAATAGTTTTTATTCACCATACTTTGTTGCCTACTTCTTCTATTTACTTTCAAAACTCTGCTCCGAATTTCATGTGATTTTGTATGCCGTTTACTACCAATGACGCGAGAACGTTTAGAATCTGCTTCATTGCTTGTTGTAATGAATCTTAGAACCAACAGATTCATAGCAGACGAAACAACAGTAAGTCCAAAGAGAATAAAGACGAGACTGAAAATGTAGTATCCCACACTAGTCTGCATCATGCCGTCCTTTTGCAAAGCCACGAAATCTCCAAAGCCTATAGTAGTAAGAGTAACAAGACAATAATAACAAGAGTCGATATAACTCCAACCCTCAAAATGGGAAAAGGTGAATCCACCCATGGTAACTAAAAATAGACATAGACTAATACTTATAAATATAATTATAGTGTGATTCATTTTGGACATTTTTCTATTGAGATTTATAGCATCGAAAATTTCATTGGGGGGTTTTGAATGTCGACGAAACATTCTCAAGAATCTAACCACGTTTAGACTGGATCTTTTTCTTTTTGTTTTGCGGAAAAAGGCCAGACAAAAACAGCAGTTTATTTTGCTGATGGAGAACATTATAAACGTGTTTACTCGTTCACCAATACTTTGAAACATTATGAGTCCTAGGGGAATGCCTCCTATAGCGTAAAACATGCAGAATATTTTTCCAGGGTTCGTTCGAGGGGTTGAATGACCATAGCCTGAATTATACAGTTGATTATATAATTTAAAAAGGTTCATAATTTCATAAAAAACGATAATATTCTCTAAAATTATGATTATTCCTTCAATACACTCTAAAATGTTGATTATTTCTTCAATAAATACTAAAATTTCATAAAAAACGATAAAGTGTTCATTAGTTCTTCAATAAATTATTATATTTTATAAAAAACGATATAATTCTTTAAAATTACGACTATTACTTCAATAAATTCTAAAATTTCATAAAAAACGATACAAATCACTAAAATACTAAAATTTCATAAAAAAACGATTAAATTATCTTTTAAAAAATATTCATTATTTAAAATGTTTATAAAAATTCCAAATTAAAAACGCACCTATTGTAGTAAACACTGTAGTCGCAAAATACAAAGCTCCAGTAAACTTCCATTGTACTCCCGCCTTGTAAGGCTTAAACCGTAAAATTGTATAAGTAATATTCCTATAATCCGCATCCGAAACATTGTACCTTCTTTTAAAATTCATCTCTACAGCCAACAATTTCTTTGATTCTTCCACTTCATTCTCAGATTCCAAATGGTCAAAAATTGCTGCCCCGAAAAAAAGATAGGCAAAAGTAGCAATAATTAAAACAAGAGTTCGAACATTGGCGTGTTTCATCAAGTAGAGATTATACAAAAACAACAAGTTACTTGCTCTCAAAAGCAGTCACACACACAACCAGCACAATCTAATAATTTTTCAGATACTATAAATAACTCGGAATGACTTTTTTATACAAATAAAAATGACCTATTTGAAAAACTTGATTTTGTTTTAAAAGCAAATTTGTTAGCTTGTTAACGTCTCAACAAGTGGAGCATATTACAATACATTCCAATGGTCAGTTGATCATGTGTTCCAATTATAAATTACACTATTCGTCTATTGAAAACGGCTAATAATTAATTAATAACAAGTATGATTTTAAACTTTTTTTAGAGTAAATTGTACAACAAAAGTCCCAAATCTAAGACGGATACACACAAATGTCTTTGTCACAAAAATAATTAAAAGTTGATGGGAGCAACATAATTGAAAAATTATAGTATACTTTAATCCAATCAATATTTTTCCTAATCAATCATGAGAAATAATGTAAACTCTTATCAGTTTCACGTTTTAGGCAACGTTAATTCCAATATACCAAAGGTAAACATTAAATTTCAATTATTCGTAATATCAAGTAAGTGATATTTATTCGACCAATATATCAATTTGAATAATCACAAATGACAGTCTCAAATTAGACTCTAAAGTTGAAAGATAAACCCAATGCATTGCAATGATACATTGGAAATTATAATTTTTTAAAAGTGTGTGTAATGTATCAAAAAGCAGTCAAGGGTTGCCACTTTATTGAATAATTCCACATTTATTTAGAGCATACGAGGCGTAATGTTGGATTCGTCTATAAGAGTGCTAATAATTGGAGTGATCAATGATCACTACTTGTAAAATTGTTGGATAGTGACAGACAGATGCATGAGACGAGTTAGCATTATTTATACAATAATGTTATATTAGAATGAGTCAAGACATTTCAAGATATTTCAAGACAAGCATCGATAAATTTAACCCACTTTGAATCTACATTTTTGATTATAGATACACAACTTGAAAAGACGAGAAAGTATAAATGTACAGCACTACTTATTAGTTCTCAGCAACCTTCTATAGATCTATAGACAAGTAGATAGCTGCATTGAGAAGCTGCTACTGTAGAAGAGATGTTATGAGGAGAAACTGTATTTATAAGATTAAATTATAGATATATTATCCTGTACATGCTATTTATCTACGGTAATCACGACGATCTCGGTTGTTATCTGGAGATCTGTAAGATCGGCTTTCTCTTCTATCTGATCTTCTGTAGTTGTCTCGAGGCTCTCGGCCTCTATACCTATCGTGGTCGTCACTGCGTCGATTATTGTATCTCCTAGGAGAAGGACTTCGTCGTCTGTCGTATCTCTCATATCTATCATTTTGTCGACGACCTCCATCAGCAGTTATCCTATAGTTTATGAGATGGCGTGTGGATGATGTTGGTGTACCATCTTCGCTGTAACTTATGCTAACACCGAAATAAATTTATAAAAATAGGAATAAAAAATTAATTAAAATTTTCCATACGTGACTGAAGATTGTGGACCGTTGCTTTTCGAGATTTCAACTGTTATCTTTCTTCCATTTACATTATCTCCATCAAGTGACCGGACAGCTGTTTTAAAATATGAAAAAAATTCACTTAAAATTTACCTGCATCACAATCTTCTCTACTTTCCATTGCAACAAAGGCGTAGTTTTTGACTATTGAAATGTCTGTTACTCTTCCAAATTCGGAAAATAAATCTTAAAATGAATTTTGTAAAATTTTATAAAATACTAGACAAAAATTAATTTACCATAAATATCTTGCGGCATCGTACCTGCAGAGAGATTTCCAACAAAAAGTTTAGTCATGTTTAAAATGTAAGACTTTGCGTTTGAGTAGTAAAATATTTTGAAAAATTGAGAAATTTATAATAATATTCAGTTGGTTGTCCTCGAGATCAAAATAAAAACATGACGACGATAATAAATATATATTGTTGTCATGACGATGTACAAAAATTGGATACATTCATAAGTAAATACTGAATCTATTGGTGACGGATCAACTTGATGAAGATAACTTTATAAAGATAATTTTATTTGTCATGTCGACAACGAATTTTAATATTGTTTTTTGTGAGCGTTAATTTAATTTTTAATTTTTAATTTTATAAATAAAGTTGATTAAATAATCCTATATATGATGGAAAACGCGGTGAATAGCAGTAGAAACTTTTTTTATTTCATCTCTGTCTTAATTATAGTTTTTGGAGTTGTTTATGTAAATTGGTGTGTGGGAGGTGATTTGAGGGAGATTTCAGACAAGATGGATATTAGTTTGAGTCATCGTAAGGTATTATATTTTAGTATTAATTTTAAATTGGCAAAAACGCACCAGTAATGTTTCAAATTTTAAAGTTCATTCTAGGGTATTTAAATTATTACGAAATTAAATTCAAAATTTTCATCATCTGTACTTTCTAATGGTATTTTTAAACTTGATTTATCATTATTATAAATTATTTAAAAATATAGTAGAGAATTTACTGTTTCAATTAATCCAATATTGTATCAAAATTAGCCAAATTAATTAAATTCTTGTTGAACTTATCGATAGTGTATTATAAAAATAGCAAAAATTTTTAAGAAAATGTAAAATATTATGATTTTCCCCCCATTGCGGTACTTTTTAGTACGTTGAATTGGTAGATTGAGTCATTTAAATTTGTAAATTTATTTATATAGAAATATTGACAGTTTATTTAAAAATCACAATTCGTGATGTACGTAACGAAACTTTAATGGCTTTAATGTCTTCCAGGTGAAATAAATTTACACTAGATACTCAAACGGTATATTGATATTTAAAATTATTACATATGAGAAATGATTCAGAATAGGTCAATAATTTCACTAAAAACTAAACTTTTCGTGACGTACGTTATGCCTGATTTTACTATGGTATTTTAACTAATTATAATTTAAGCATACATTTGAAACAATGCGTTATTCTAAGTAGAGGTATTTATATTATAAATATAGTCGACTGAATATATGTCCTTAATAAGGACTCCTTATATTTATTAATAAACTAAATACCAGTTACAGATAAATTGCAAAAAAAAATAATTTTCAAATTAGTCGAAAACTTAATGATATATATAATTTTAAACAATATGCAGTATAAAAAATGCACACAAAAAAAGAGTGTTATATTTATCCGGCGTTTTTGCCCAAACGTAAACTTTTTATTTTAAATAGCGATATTGTAGAATACAAACAGTCTCGTCAAAATGCATTTAAAAGTGATTTTAACGATCACTGTACAAACGATGTCCGATCGATAAAAAATGCGATATTTTTCAAATTTTCGTCCAATTCTTATGTTGACCAAAAAGAGTTTGTAGACGTTTTTGAAATATTGTCACGTGAAAAGATTGCTCGTAGTATAGACGTGGTTGTTGTATGGGATATAGTCTGTAAGGACGAATTTGGGCATGTCGTTGACTTTGCGTGTGTTGAGGATAAAGTTTATAATGTCTCGATTGTAGAGTTAATACCCAAATTGAGGAAGAAGGGGATTTTATCATTCGTTGAATTTGAGTGGAATCACATGTCACGGAGTATTATTAAGGACAGGGGTTTGGATTTTATCACGAGTTTCAATTCTAGCAGAATTGAGGTAATATATTTTACTCGTAAAATTAAATAATTATAAATAAAATAAAAAAAATAATCGTTCTACTACAGTGTAGAATAGGGTGGGTGAATTTTTTTAAATAATAAAGCTTGACCTTGATTATGTGTCATTTATTATACGTAACTAGGATCAATCATAATATTTTATTTTTTAAAAAATTTATATAAAGAATTTTCTTTCTTTATAGCATTGATTTTATTTTTGCCGTCGCACATTCTTTTCGCATTCGCTTCAATCCCATGTGGTCGGTACATTTGACAGCTCGTGTTGTCAATGACCAATGCTAATTAATTTAAATTTAGTTATTTTTAATATTTCATTCAAAGTAATTCATACCTATATCAGAAAATTCCGCACTGTCCAGCCTAACAGGCCTCCTTCTGTTGAAAAACCACTGTCTGGTAAGGTAGTACAGAATTGGTTTTCTCATTCTAGTTTACGGTCCTTTGAATAGTAGCAGATTTTTTTGCAAAGACCTAATAAAAATTTAATTTTTAATACTTTTTCAATGAAGCTAAAATTCATGCCATGTTTGTCCCAAAACATGTACACCAACATGGCATCTATCCCATTCATTAAACATCAGGAGCAGCTCTGTCTTTGTGAAGTTCGTCATTGTTATTGATTCTTGGTCGTTGACCAAAGAATTAAAAAACAGCTCAAACTACATCATTATCAATCTCACCTCCACTTTCTTCAATGGTGTTTTCAATGGCCTCAAGAATAGACAATGTTCTTGTAAAAATTTAATTCAGTGCGTCTTTTAAGACAAATTACACTGTTCTGTTACAGAACTTCTGTACCATAGTGCAATAGATCAAAAAGAAGTTATTAAAATTTTAGGAAAATAAAAATGATAAATTTGAACGCAAATTGTAAAAATGTAATTTGTTTTTTAAAATTTAGGCTTAACAGATCACGACATCTTAAACAGGATAAAATTAAATTCTGAGTTTTTCGTTAAATTCATTTAAAAAAAAAGATCAATATTTGTTATAATCAGACTTGCCATATTTAGCAAAAAAATCACTTCATTTTTTGATTGAAATTTAGCTGTTGAAAAGACTTTTATTATTTCATAATAAATTAACATAAACTATAGTGATTATATATTATTAAAAGAATTTTTTTATTAAAAATTAAAAATTATATAATCTTCTTCGTCAATGAAGGAGGAT
>JAUZND010004705.1:0-11563 GCA_034780555.1 Coelogynopora nodosa
CGTTTATTCACGTATATAAAGACAAATTCGCGTATATTCACGTATATACGTGATTTCCACGTACCCCTGGCCACCCTAATTGTTGCATGAAAATGTATGTAGGGATTGTACATTGTGTAAATTTTTTGTGTTAAAAATTTTGTGTAAAAGTTTTTTTTAAAAGACAACGGCAAATTATTGATAGAATAAAAACATAAATATTTTTTTAAATCATAATTTTTAGTAATCGAGGACAGTTCGTTATCTTTTCATTTAGGAGGAGTTACACTTAAAAGTTTCATGTCCAGGTAAGCCTACTCTCAAAAGGAAAAAAAATTAAATTAGGGTTTATACCTAGGGTCTATTTCAAGGGTTTATACGACCCATGAGTAAATCGATCAAAATAATTAATCGTTTATATTCACACAAGAAATAATACATGCAACGTTTTATTTGTAATATTTATTATTATTTATTATAATATTTGTATAGACTCAATTTGGTCACTACGTTCAATGCTTATTATTTACAATTAACAATGCTTGACATAAAGTATAAAATGATCAAAATTAAAGACGGTAGCAATTATAAAATTTCAAATTGGCTACGTTTGTTCGGCTATCACGAATTTCCTGAAGCCAAAGGTCAGTATTACCAGAAACTAGATTGGTTTTTAAAATGTATCTATGTCAGTTTAATATTTTTTTAAAGTATAAAAAACAATTAAAACATTCAACTGTAGCCCCATAAAAATAGAACATGTATTATTTGGGCGACAAAATAATACATTTCTTGTTATAATCGATAATTATTGAAAATGAAATCAATATTTATTTCGTCTCAGTCAACGAAGCAAACATTCATGTTAATTATCAATCGATTGTATGCTACTATACAGAAATACGACTACCAGTTTCGTAAATAAAATATGGCCACAGTTTACTATAAAACATTTTTTAACCCTCCTATACTCATTAATGGAGTCTGAGTATTATTAAATTGTATGACATCAAATTAAAATTATATTTGCCAATATATCCGATAATGAGATCACAAGTTAAAGGCATCCCTATCAAGCTGTATATGTCTAAGACAAATAGTCACGGACAATATGTAATCGTAAATAAACTTAACAACATTAGATTCCGATAACAAAAACTTTTGTTTAAAAAGCTCTTTTAACAAAGCAATGTCACGGATCAATAATTTAATTATTGTCTGATAACTTGAAATATTATTATGAAAACATATTAAAATGAATGTACGAAAAACAATAAACTAATAAAAATATAGATTAAAATTGTTAACGATTTTAATATTGAGAGGGAGACTATATCTAAATGCCAGTAGTTATTTCATTAAATCAACTAGGTATTACTTTGATCTAAACTGAAGATAACATAAAACTCAATAAAAATATATATACAAAATTGAAGCAGTCAAATAAGTAAATAAACTTACTTTTAATGTTGTTGAGAAATCGCATCGGATATATGACAGTCTGATTTCCAATCTGCTGCACCTTCAAAAGACGCGCGATCTCACACAAATTGCAGAACTTTCCCCGCGTACTGATGACACACTTCTTGGGTTCCTTGTGAACATTCTCACAGAAACCGACAAATGGTACCGTTGCCAGGATACACTGCAGCACAGCATTCAGGTAGCAACTGTTGCCCTGATTACGTAAGCGAATGGCAGCTCGTAGGCGATGTTTACTCCACTGCATAAGGTCTGATTCCAAACACAGCTCGTGATGATGCGAGTCTAAGACAAGTTAAAGAAAGACATTATAACAGAAAATGTTAACTGAACCATTCTAGATAATCTAAAAATTATCGCAGCAATGTGCTGAGTTGCTAGAAGTATTTGGAAAGTTTAAAAACTGACGATTGCCGATCGGTTTTATTGTAAAGCTATATTATTATTTGGAATTACATGATATTGATATAGTATACTAGTATATATATCAGTACTTGTTAATATTTAATTATAATAACCTATATATGTTTTAATTATTCTATTTTCCATCACTGAAAATGTCATTATCTGTATTTAAGAACTTAATGACGAAATGACGCGGGAATTAATTGAATCATATATCGGTTTTTCATGAGTTTGTGGCTAGTTAAAAATAATCTGTACAGAAATCGAAGAAAAGATTCAAATTTGGAAGTTAGCTGGTGCTGATTGAAAGTGATATTCTAGTTCCAAATTTCCATTCTTTATAGGAACAGCCCGTTGTCATAATTCAGGATTAACTGTGGCTTTCGGCCATCGCGGTGTATTATCTCATATTAATTGTGAACAGTTGAGAGAAGGATAACAGATTCAGTTTAGTTACCTTTTTTTTGGGAACATAAGAATAAATAGTCCTCTTAACATTGAAACTAAATAAACTACTGTGTACCTCTCTTTGACGATTTTTCTGAAACTAGTTAGTAATTTGTCATATGTTGCTTGTCAGTGTACCCAGAATAGTAAGCTTGTTTCAGCAAAAGATATTGACGTAAAATAAATGTCCATGGTGATATGACTACCTGATTGATATAGAGAAATTACTAGGTTTTCAATTACTCTAGCAGTTAAACCAACTTCTGGAAGGTTTCCAGTTTTCCACAAACATATAATTAAGTTCTATTGTAAATCGTTTATAAACATTTCAACTAGAAAAGTCATGTAGTATGAGCTATACACATATATATTAATTAATAAGAGAAGACTGCTCAATGTCATTATAAGTGGAACACTGTGTCCCTATGTGTGCCGGTCGAGGGTTAATAGTAAAATCTGTTTGAATAATAGACATTGAGTACTATATCCACTAGATGGGAGATTTAGATATGTCGAGTATGCATACAAAGTACGATGTCAACAATAAATTAGTGGAATGTATAACACACGAAAAAATCAATAAAATATTTGAATTAAACAATTATATTCAAAATCATCAAAATACCTACAAAATATTAAAGTTTCTTCTTGTCCATAACTGTACTCCTGAAGAAATCTGATTCTGATAGTATGTGCCTCTTCAGCTTTCTGTACCAATTTGTTTGCCTTCTCTTTCACTATATCACCTTCCTTCTCCAAACCAAACTTTTAATCAATGAATTTCTTCATTTGAACAATCATAAAGCTTCTTCTTTCGCTGTTCTTTGCCAGTTTTTCCCTTTAGAGTAAAAGTTTATACTTTAGCTCATTGAGTTGGAGGTAGCCAATCCCATTTGAGGTGATATCGACACATTCTTGCCACTTTGTGACAAGACTTCTCCCTACATGGCTTCATTGTTTATTCTAAATTCACATTCCAAAGTTCAATATGCTTCAAATTACATTGAGACATTCATTGATTATGAATTAGTCATTCATACACTATATAGTAATATATTTATTACAAATTAAATCAAATAAGGTGAACATTGATTGTCCCAAGGCTAATTCTATTTTGCCAGGGATCCCTAAAGAAAGACTGTGTGAACCTAGCTGTATATAACAAAAAGTATAGTAGAATAATTATATTTAAACATTAAAATAATATTTAATTGTGACTTACAACAATATTTTACTTTAAAGGATCATTTAATAAGATTTAAGTACAATCCATAATTTGCACTACAAACATCCTTAATTTAAAAAAATGGAATCAAAGAAATGATTGACACAAATTAACACAAAATGTATACATACCCTGTGTAGAAGCCACACCTTTATCTGATGCTGTCAGTACCAATGACGATTTTGAAGACTGAATTTTAGATTTAATCTCTTCATCAAGATTTGGAGCTTTGGATTTGTGAAATATAATAGGCTTCTCCAACATCGACATTAGAAGAATGGAGCCTTGTCCTTCATTACCATGACTACTGCATCCAGATGAATGAGCCTTGTGTAAGGAAGCTTTCACAGCAGCATCTAAACTATCATGGATATGTTTTCCAGAACCATATCCTCCATTCTGTGTTGCAGAAGTGGCCATAGATATCTTTTCCCTTTAAACTAAAATAAAGTTTGAAAAAACAAGAATAATCAATAAGTGAATATATATTTTTATACAACATGTGGTAAAAGTAAAACACATTATATTTAACTAATGTATTTAACTTAATTAATTTCCATTTATATTTAACTAAATATATAACTAAATATTTAACTAAATAATAAGTGTCCTATTGACTATAAATATATTTAAATAAGGTTATTATTTTGACCAACTTACAAAATTATTAGTATTTTAGAAAGTGGAAATTTGATCAATTTCAACTTACAGCTCCTAGTATTATCTTTGAGCAGAACATCATTAGCATCAACCATATCTAATAGAATTCCCAATATTCATAATTTATTATATACTTAGTAAATATATTTTTATGGATTATTAATACATCAATGTAGGAATATATTTAAATATCTAGCATAACATATTTCCTAACTTGAACTATTATAGAAATAACTATACAAATTTAATTAACCAATTGGAGCATGACAAATGTGATTGACTTTGGTTAGTTAAAGAATTAGTTATATTATACATTTTAATAGTGAATAAAAACTGTATATAAACATACAGTTGTTGTATGTGCTAAATGACTAGATTAAATATTTGAAATATATAATATTAATAGATGAGAAGGTATCAAGATGGAAACAGATATGTACAGAATTTGATAATGATAGTACTGAAATTGTTTCCCTTTTCTATCAAGAGTATGTATGATAAGTAAACACTAAGCACAGAGCCTGTACAAACAGTGGAGATACAGAGCACTACTGGTTTCAAGCTATTGAGCTCTCATCAGGTACCCTAGTCTCCCTACTAATGAACATTAAAAAATAAATATACTGTTTCAATATATAAATCAATAAGTTATATTATATTGTGTACATATATTGTGTACAAAGTATATATTATACTGTGTGGCAGTCAACATCATTAACAATGTCAATGATTGACTAGTTTTAATAATTAAGACATTATACAGCATCAAACATATATTCATAATAATAATAATATTTATTTAATGACAATTCAAGTAATATCAAAGTCAGTCAAGGGCCCTGATTCTGGAGCAGTGAGTAGTTTATGAAGCGCGCCCACTTCACCAATGACTCTTAGTCTTAAAAAGTCATGGTCACTCACATTTTTCATTCCATTTTCTCACATTTTTTCCCATGCCAAACGAACCCATTAAGGGTCGCTAACTATCGACTAGCACAGCTGCTAGCCAGGAACAGGAGAGTACAAGGGCAGGCTCGAACCTGCTCCAAGACAACACCCTTGGCATCCGCAAACCAGCGTCTTAACCACTCGGCCATCCCAATCCCTATTATTTGTCATAATTATTTGTCACAATTATTGTCATAATCATATTAGCAGAGATATTTTCCTTATTTTTCAGCAGAACAAAATTAGATTTTTTAAACAAAATATATATTTTACCTTGCTAGTTGGGGAAAAAATAAAAAATATTGGTTAGTTTCTTTAGATTAAGACAATGATTTCAGCTTTTAAAGTGTCATTGAGCCATTGGTATGTAGTTTCTGAAACAGCCTGTTTTCAGTATTCTAATGGATCTTTTCTGCAAGAAGTCGATTGCAGGTATGCTAGGTAGATATAGAAGCTGGAAACGTCTTTCCAAGGAGAGAGAGGCTGGACATTCCCAATGTCAGCTCCTCAGTTGATGGAGATAGTGGTCTTGTGTCATTCCAATTTATACTCTCATAATTTCCATAAAACATGGAAATGAGCTGCTAATATATAATGGCTATATAATTATTCTGATATGGTTTAAGAGGGTACATTCTTGGAGATGTCCATCATTGGCACTAAACTTAAGAAAAGAGAGGCCAGTTTTGTGATAATGGAATTAATAATTAATATTTTTATTGGTTTCGAGGATTTTATAGTTTTTTGACAATGTGATGGGTATGTTTTGGTAAAATTATATTTTTATTGTAAAGTTTTTGGACTTGTGCTGATGTTCATTCAAATTATATTTGTGGTTGAAACTTGGATAAATTTGTCAATTGTTGTATTTGAGTGTGTTAATGGAAATTTGGATTTGTGTGTTAAGGAGGGCTTGAGAGTATGGATGTCATTTCTGATTTAGATGATGTTGAGCTTTTTCTGGCATATTTTGAATAAAGTTTTTGATGTTGACTTAGAGATGTATAGAGTTTAAAAAAACAGTCGGGGATTCTTAATAGAAGTAGTGAGGAAGAAATATGAAAAAAATATTGATAATTTTTAAATCAATAAATAAACGTTTTTCCATTTCATCTTGTTTTATTCATGTTTTTTCTCATAATACATTATTTTTTGTTTTTCAGAATGTCTGCAAATATTATTTTAATAAATTTACTTTTATCTACAACAGTCATTTATGGGCATCTACATTTAGATGAAATTGTAGGAAAAAATCATACACAAGTAAGTATGTCTAAAATAAATGCATTGTTTAAATTCTTAAAAAATCAAACAAACTGATTTCATTACAGTATGAAAACGCTGATATTTCAACACCTACATTAATATGGGCAATCAAACTACAAAAAGTTGGAAAAGAATTTCCTGAATTTAAATTTATATCAACATTAATAGCATTAGAAACTGGTTTGCTTGTTGGTGGTACCATTGGAAGTCTAGATGATACATACTTGTTTTTATATCATATTGGTCATTCAAAGGAAAAAAAAGAACATAATTTTTCTTCACAATCAAATGGTATTTACAGAATATTTAATGACGATTATTTAAGAAGAACTGCTTCTGCAGTTGGTCAACATCATTTTAATCTAATTCATAAAAGAATTGAAAATATGCTGGAACATAATAAGTTTGTTAAATGGTACAGCATGGAAATGTTGAGGATAAGAAAATCGCGCAATATACAGTCATCTGCATCGACAAGTTACTTCAATTTTAGTGATCCTGAATTTCCTAATCAATGGCATTTAGTAAGTTGATATTACATTGCTTATTTTTAATGGTAACATTGAAATAAAATTATTGACTATACATTATGCATTGTTATTAACTATAACATTAAAGGCATGTTTTTGTATTATCAAGCGCCATTATTGCTTATTATCCTGAGCTATGACAGAATAATATAATTTAAACAAAAATAAATTTGTCAAAACATATATGTATTTGTGATTATTCTGCTATTTAGTTTTACTTATTTTATTTAAATATCACTGTTAGTTATTAATAAAATATAACCAATATAAATTGTTTATGATTTACTTTTTTTAATATTTGGAGTGTGGCTCGATTCTTATGTTAATAACCTATGTTTTTAATGTTAAAAAAACACAATTGTCTTATTAAAGAAATCTTGAGATATGTTGTTAATAGTTATGATATATTGTTGAAAAGCTTTTTGAATATGTTACTAAGTGGTGCAATATTTTATCAATTTGAATGATTATTTTCTCTTTTACTTTTTCTCTCTCTTTTTACATCAAATACGCTGTGATAAGATAACGTAATGGTACTCCCGTTGCATTATGGTGATAAATATACAAAGTTCAGAGACAAAATTCTACTAAAAATTTTGAAGACACATTATAAAAATAAAGTCTTGTATTTCGGCTCCTTGTTGTAGGCTATGAAGCTTATGAAGCTAATCTCTGAAATATAAAACTATATTTTATTTTTAAAATTGTCTTCTAAATTTCAGTAGCATTTCGACTTTCAACTTTATACATTGTGATGAATTTTTCGAAAATGGAAGCTGATATTATTTTAAAAAAAAACAGAATGTAATGTAATTATAAAATAGAGCTCTTTTTAGGACACATTTTTAGGTGATTGATAATATAGTAGTAAGTTGTATTTACCCTATATATGGATTATCCTTTATTGCAATGTCATGGTATTTGTTTCGGTGTCTATGTGTAGTTAAACACTCAGCGCAAAGGTCACGATGTCAACGTGTCGGGTGTCTGGACTGCCGGTATTCATGGTGAGAATATTGTCGTGGCTATTATTGACGATGGACTCGAGTGGAAGAACACGGATCTAATAGAGTGCTTCTGCCCATATGGAAGTTATGACTTCAATCAAAATCAAAATGACCCTACACCTACCACTAAGGAAGGTAATTACAATGCTAAATAATGGTTATATGTGTTATTTTATTTTTATATACATTTTTCAATTAAAATTTACGAAATCTTAATATGTAAAAAGTATTCAAATTATTTCTATTTTGACCAAAATCAGTACAAAAACAATCGTTCATTAACCTGTTAAATTTTTTGGTAACTTCAGATTACATTGGTCAGCTAAATAATTGACTATTTTGCATATTTTTTATTAAACATTTTAGTGAATTAAATAATTAATTATGGCTTTTTGTTTTATAAATCATTATTTATCATACTTAATTTATTTTTTTCTATCTGAAAACGTATTAATTAAAAGTGTTATTTTAGTGGTGCATTTTATTAATAGTTAATCATTTGTTTATACTTTTGTTACACAAGTAATTTTTGTTGGTCTAAATATTTGTTTCTTATTAATAGTGTCCCTCAATATTTAGGTATCACCACAACGTAATTAACTTTTATACGTAGACAGTTAAAATAGTTACTATATAAAGTATATATAATATACTATTTAATGACCGGAATAAAATAAAATCTATTTAAGTTTAATAAATGATTCATCATTCATTCAAAGCCGTATTTCAAAATGAGTCTGGAAAAGTTATACATGTCTGTAATTTTGGAAAGGCTTGTTTATTAGAATCTGTTATACCTAACTATAAAATTAATATATAATATTTAATTAATGCTTAATATATTTTAATAGCTTATCTATTATTCCGTAAATGAAATTTGATCACATTTTTATTGGGTATTTTACGACAGTAAAGTGAGATTATTGACGACTTTAAGACATTTTCTGGAAATTTTATTGTAGGATACTAAATGCCCTGATATAATATGTTTATTATTATAATTTACATATTTTTCCTATTTATTTCAATTTGAGAGAATTGACGAAAGCATAAAATTTCTGAAAAGTCTGGAATTTACTTTTGAAAATGCGTATGAACTTTGAATGCAGATAAAAATCTGCATCTACGCTAAAAATTTATATTCACCATTTAATTATAGTAATTTATACTGCAACACTGCAGTTAATAACATAAATTGATTAACGATACATAAATCAATTAATAAAAATTTCAGTTAATAATAATGTATAATATTTCTATAATTCACACTTAGTTATGGCCTAATAACAATATAATTGTACCATACTCTGATCTGCACACCTCTTCAGCGGACAACTACCATGGTACTCGGTGTGCCGGTGAGGTAGCCGCTAAGCCCAACAACTATTGCGGTGTTGGGGTAGCCTATAAAGCACGAGTCTCAGGAATAAAACTTCTCGACGGTAAAATATC
This sequence comes from Coelogynopora nodosa, assembly GCA_034780555.1. Lineage (NCBI taxonomy): Eukaryota > Metazoa > Platyhelminthes > Proseriata > Coelogynoporidae > Coelogynopora > Coelogynopora nodosa. The sequence goes on from JAUZND010004705.1 coordinate 9,402, forward strand.
AGACACGATGGAGTCTTTAGCACTGCAGCACCAGCTCGATGTTAATGATCTATACAGTTGTAGGTTAGTTGACTGGTATCTCATTATTAATGTCCATAATCGTATGTACATTATTCATTAATTAAATTGGTATATAGTGTAGTCAGTTCTAGAGAACACTATATTATATTATGTACTTTTCAGCACTTTGGTTTCTTCTTAAAATAATATGGAATTGAACTAGTATGTGCCTATTTTGTTGAAGATATAAATATTTTAGTATTTATTGTACACCAATAGCATATTGTGATAACTATGTGTGAGTTTATGTTTGGTTTTCTAAAAGTTTTAAAAACTAGTACCTGAGGTTTTAAGAACTGTATTGAAATCTAAACAGAAATTCAATTAAATGTTTGGTTTTGAAAACCTTTCACCTGTACTATTTCAAATTTCAATAAAAGTTAAAAGCTTTTCAATACCAAGCTTGTGTGTCATTTTTTAATATATATTTTCAGTCCTGTGTGGATTTAAAATCTTTAGAATTTATGTTTAGTATTGAAATTAACATTTTGAACAGGGTGTAATTGTTATTAATAACATTTATATATAAAATTATTGTTGAAAAACCTTTTAGATTAGTATCATTAGCTCGAAATATGGATTTTGAAAACCTAAACAAATACTGATTAAAATTGTTAATTTTGACAACGTTTTGAATAGAAAACATAAACTCACCCAATATTATATTACATTATATGTAATGTTTTTGTTTTTGTTTTATCACAAAAAAAAATCTGTAAAAAGTTGTCTCATTTTATATACAATTGAATTATATTTTTGACATCAAAGTTTTATTTAATGTTTTTATTTACGATGTTGAGTAAATATTTATATTTAACAATATTGTAATAACTATTTTGATGAATTCATTGTATATATAAACTTTCTTAGCTGGGGCCCCTTAGATGATGGAAAAAGTATCGATGGTCCGCATAAACTTGCAGTGGTAATCATATTGTTTGGAATTGTTCTGTTGGTTCAGGAATTGAATTATACTCTTGTTTTATTATATATATATAATTTCGTCACGTTAACGGATGGTAATCGCTTTTTGCTTTTCTGTGTTATGTATTAATTTATTTTTGGTAATGGTTGGGTTATATCGTTTACGTTATGTTATATTTTATACGTTCAACAATATTTTATACAATACTGTTATTAATATTAATTCTATTACGTTTATATATCGTAATTTGTTAGTTATCCGACTTAAAAATATTTTTAGATTAGGAACAAAATATACAGGTTGTGAATTATAAAATATAAACTATTTAAAAAATGACACTAATTTCATATTATCTGATTTTAATTTTATAAACATTTAATTTAGATATTCATTTACTTGTGGTATTATGTTGATTATGTTCTCATAATTATTTGTACATACAATGATTCTTGATGATTATGCCAAATTTACTATAAGTTTGTGCAACAGAATGGGTTAAATTTATAGTGGTTACCTAACACGGGTTAAATGATCGTATGTAACGAAAGTAACAATCTTGAGTATCGCGTCATCTCGCTAGCAATTGAGACTAACAATAGTTGTAACGTTGATTTAGTCCTCGAATTCAAATTTTAGTCGGTATGTTTTCATTGAATTCTAAAAACAGGCTGTCGAACAGACTGCAAAAGTCATTCAAAATTCATATAAGAATTGTACAAAACTTTATCTAAGTACTTGCGTTTATTTATTTTAATTTCAAATTTATTTTAGTGTTAAATACATTGTTATACATTTTTTAATATATATTTTTATGGATGATCTATCAATTCGTTTATGCTACTTTATTTTCACAGCATGTAGAAACTAGGCTCGTTTTTAGATAGGTACCTTGAATTTTTACATAATTCGTTTTAAAATAGCATTACATGTTGACTGGCCCTAGCAGAAACAATGATGAAACTAGCATAACCCATTGACTGGCCTTAGGACATAATGATGAAACTAGCATTACATGTTGACTGGTCCTAGCAGAGATAATGATGAAACTAGCATTACATGTTAACTGGTCCTAGCAGAGATAATGATGAAACTAGCATTACATGTTGACTGGTCTTAGTACAGAATGATGAAACTAGCATTACATGTTGACTGGTCCTAGCAGAGATAATGATGAAAC
>JAUZND010004707.1:0-11563 GCA_034780555.1 Coelogynopora nodosa
ATGTAAAAGCATACAAAAAACTTTCTTAAAACTTTTTAAAAAGTTTTAAGGCAGTTTTAAGACGCCGACAAAGTTTTAAAACTTTCTTACAACTTTTGAAAAGTTTTTAAAAAGTTTTTTAAAAATGAGTTTATTTTCGGTTTTAGAATATTTGTATGACTAAAACTTCTCTTAAAACTTTTAGATAAAACCAAACATAAACTCACCCACTGTATATATAATGGCTTATATTTTTATTCCAGCCCAGAGAAGACACGAGTCCGACTGAAAATGACTTTAGCAATATTATAGGTAGTGAACCTAAAAAACGCAGTCGAGCCAAATCAGCAGGACCGCCAGGGATTCTACAGTTGCGTGGCGTGCCCAAGTGGAGGGCCCCGACGCCACTGCCCGAGAAACCGCTCATGCCTAAACCACCAGACAGGAACATGGTTCTCTACCGGTATCTGGATCAGGCCTTATCGGCTAGAAGTGTATCTCAGCTGGTGATTGAAGGACATCGAGGATTTAGGGCATGAAATTATTGCTGTATACATTTATATCGCAAATTGATTTAGGCCTTGGTATACCGTTTTTATATCGTTTTTAGCATTTTCACTACTTTTTATAAACAGTTAGCTACAACGGTTGCTTGTAAATGTTTAGATTACAATTTGTATAGTAAGTTAGAAAGTGTTTTTTGAATTGGATTATTTAGATCATTTATATTTAATTATATTGTTACATATTATGTATTGAATCTTTATCATGCAAAAAAATAAATTGACAGTATTTTCATTTGATAATTATAAGCTATGTTTTTTAGTAAATGTACCATATGTAAACATAAGAAGTATTTATTAGTAATGTTTTGCTTTGGCTTAAAATGATATTTAAAAATATGAAAAAGAGCATAACTCTAAATAGATAATGATTAAGCTTATAAAACAATAGTTGCTCATTTAATGTCTGTAAAACGAATCAAGGACATTTTCTTTCGGAAAAATTGCTCACCGGACATTTGTGCATATAAGATAGTTATCAAGTAACTACATATATACTTGTGAAAAATATTGTAGTCTACTACATAAAGATCAATTTTTGGTGATACTGTGACTATTTAGAAAGCGTTGCCAAAAACAAATTGTATATATATAAGTGGAACATGACATAAATGTTCTCTTTCACTTTTCTGATATGATATGTTGATATTAGCATAATTTATTGTAGGCCTATGTTCATAATTGACACAATATGAGTTTCAATAAATTTTGAATCAATAATATTATGCAAGTTTCTTTCATATTCATCAGATTTGTTAACATGTTGTTTAACCTACTCTGACCGCTTTATTAATTTCAAAGAGATTTTTTAATCGTTGAATCTCAATGAGTACATCTCTTTCAAACTCAGTTTTATTATAATTTATTAAATTGTAAACATTAATCTCATCCTCACTACACAACACATAAGTCATAATTTACCATGTGATATCAATTTTATACAACTATCAGTGTAATATAGGTCATACAAGTTGTTTATTGAGACTTTACAATCTCAAAAAATTTATAATATTACTCAACAGGCTAAACCCACTGTATCTGATATCAAAGTAAATAATATTTTCATAATAGCTTACCTATTTTATATAATAGTTTTTAATTAGACTTAACCACAGATTTCAATATAAACATATCTCTAGTATAAATAATAATTAATTAAATAACAATAATATAAAGATATCTCTAAAAGTCTATGGATTTAACCTTAATATTGGACTATTTTGTGATTTAAAAACTTGCTTCAAAATCAAAACTCATAGGTCTACTTATATGAAATAATTAATAATGTGTTGGCTTCTAATTTTAGAAATACCAAATGGCGTTAGCCCTCTATTTAGCTTCTAGGAAATGATTAGGAAAAATCCCAATAACAATTATAATAACAATGACAAGTTGTGTAAGGATAAATATATTTTCTAATTAAAATTGTATATCTATTACAATATACACATATATTTTTGACTGCACTGATCTTATATCTGATTATTTTTATGACTAACAATAATTCAGTGTTGTCAATTCCTAGATATTTGATTTAATTATTCAAACTCATTGTCAAGGGATTTCATTACTTTAATTCGAAATATCCCCTATCTATTAAAACTTTGAATATTAATTATAATATATAAAATATATCAAACTTAACAACTTCGACATATTCTTAAAATCGTTAATCAATATTATAACAGTACCCCCTATGAAAACAAATTTGTGACCCCACAAATATTAACCAATTTCCATAAAAACCAAATTTTGAAAAATTTATTAGGGTTCCCCAGAATTAATTTTATATGAAACCAAATTATTTTATATTTTAAATATAAGAGTCATCTTCAGATAATTTTAATATTTATGGAACTAGTATGGTTCCTAAATAACTTTGACAAATGTAAAGAATATAGTCTTCAAGTAATCGCATATAAACTAGTTTCAGAACTTGTAAACAAACCTGGGACACAAAATTAATGTGAATAAAAATGTATTATTTGTATACAACATTACATAATTGTAACAACACTCCATTAAATACAGAATATTGCCAAATGTTTTCCTAATAAAAATTTTAATAACACCAATTTATCATCAAATAGGTATATTTGAAATAAGAATAGAATTAGTTAATTTGAAAAAAATAATGACTTTATTGAGCTAAACCATGTAAAAATAGTATGTCTATCAACAATTATATATAAATGAAATATTTTATAAATACGGCTATTTAAATGTGTCCCACTTTTTGACCGTTTTAGACTGATTTCTTCGCATAAAATTAAATGTACTTTAGATCTGCATATAATCAATATGTTCAATAGAGGAATTATAAATAAAAATATAACCAGATACTGTGAATTGTAAACTCCAATATTAGTTTAATAATATATTCATAAACGTTATAATAACATATGCTTTTCACATTACTTTTTAATAATGTTATTTAAAAAAGTTATTATAATATACAATAGTAACTGATGTGGTTTACTACTAAATATCTTTAAAATAATTACGCAAATATTGTAGTGGATTATATTGTTTTTATAACATTTAACAACATATCTCATACAACTGCCTAATTTTCAACAACTTTATTCTTAAATATAGGCTTTATACTCATTTAATATCTGATACTACTTATTGAATATAGTTAGTAATGTGTTTATATTCATATATAATATATTCGATGGCACCATTGATGAATACGTACTTTTAAACCGTCGTTTATAAAAAGGTTACTCTTTTTGCTACAAATGAATAAAGAATAATAACAAATAATAAATTAGCACATTATTATAATTTAAATTAATTAAAATCTATTATCAATTCATTATATCATATTTAGAAAATATGAACAAATATTCATTTAAACCAGAAAACAACGTCGTATAAATATATACACACACATTTATTAACAAATTAAACGGATATGGACAGCATTTGAAACAGTAATATATTGTTTTATATATAGAATACACACAATGAAATGCTTGTATTTAGACTGCAAGGTACTGATATTTACAACATACATGTTTCAAATAATGTTCGATTATCGATTGAATAAATTAAATAGATAAATGTTTCTGTTTTTGAATTTGTGTTCCATCGAGCACTTAACCTTTCACTAGTAGACTTATTTTAGGGTTTTTTCTGTGACACTCAGATATCAAATCTTTAATTATTATTTTAAAAAATTTATCAAAAAGTTTCGAAGTGAATTCTACATTTTACGTGACAATTTACAGAATTAATTCTTTAATGCATAAGAAAAAAATGACGCACACATTTTAACAGATCAATTAAAGCAAAGGTGATTAATATAAAATATTTTATAAATTAAAATTCTACCGAGAAAGGTTTAAACTGTTATGAATATAATGTTAAAAATACCCGTGCATCATAAGAAACTGTAAATAATATTAAATGTGCATAAAAAACCTATCACAACAATTCTCAAAATACCACAAAATTACATTTTAATAAACATTGGAAAAAACTAAATATGATACATAAAGACAACTAAAAATGTACAATAGATATTCAATATACAGTACAGTATAATAAATAGTGTTTGTGTGTATAATAAGGAAATGCTAATTTTGTGATAGTAATAATTGTTTTATTTACTCCAATTTCTTAATTTTTGAAATTATAATCAAGCTTTGAGGTAGCATATATATTGTGTGGTTTCACTGCAGTTTACAAAGTAGTCTTTCAAGTGAGATGTTCTGTTAAATAATCATAAATCGAACAACTTTATAGTTCAGAAGAAAATAAAATTAAAATAATAACATGATTAACAAAATGGTAAATTAAAATGTGATGAAAAATACCACAACATAAGCCAGATTTATATATTTTGAGCTGCCATTTTAGTATGAACTGTAATTAAATAAAAATGTAGATTAAAAAGTAGGATATGGAGAATATAAAATATATTTTTTTGTGTTCAAAACCAGAGTTACATTCATACATGGAAACAACAACAGCATATAAGTATACACGAAAATATACAAAATCACATCTGCAAGACAACACACAGTTACACCTATTCTTAAAAACTTTCAAATTTTAGATTTATGCTCAAGTAACATCAAAATAAAACGAAATATTTGAATATGTATATATAACAGTTACAAAGGTCCAGAACTATATTTACAGGATGTTTTCAAAATGGTAAACAGTTTAATAGTATACTCAGGATGAATTTAATCTAAATTTGATATCTAGCTGAATTGTGAATTTTTAACTTAACCAAGCTCAAGAGTTCATAACATTTTTTAGACAGAAATTGTTTTAATATATATTTATCTTCTCTTGAAATGACTCCTAGGTAAATTATTATTTGGCAGTGAACAACGCATTTTTAAAATCGAACCAGCCTTTAAAACTAAAAAGAACCCATGAGGGTGTGATTCCAAGAAGGCTATTTTAGTGATCAACGCATTCATCCAAAACAATTCTAGAATGTTAAATTCCCGTGACATATACAAAGAAATTCAAAACATTTTGTCGCTGGAGTTCATTTGTATTATCATGTCTTGATAAGTTATGATAGACAATAAAAAATAAGTAAAAGGAATGGTCGATTTTTACTATTTGCAACGATTTGCTCATTTTCATAAACACGGCAAAACGTACTAATAGTAAAATCTATTTGTACGATGATGATTTTTTGTTCTTGTTTATAAAATTAGTTACATTAATTGTATTCTCTCCATTGGCTCCCGATTTTGCAAATGATACTGTTGCTGTATAGAACATACACACACAGTATTATATTATTTACATGACAACTGTAAAATGTTAGAATGTTACAAAAAAGAAGTAGTATTTAAAACATAATCGCTTAAATAAATAAAACATTACAATAGGTGCAATTTATAAGATGTGTTCAATTAAGTATTTAAATATAGTAAAACCTGTTTTAGGTAAATTTTTCGATAAATAATTTCAATAATAGTTGCTACATAACTATGCTTAATTAAGCACAGTTTATAGATTTGGAGAATAATTATATTCTCATATTTGTGAATACTCTGAACATTTTTGTGAATCTATACTCAAATCTTGATATTGATACAAGTTTTACATTTCAAATACTTTTTGTCATATCGAACAAAAAATTTCACCTATATCATTTGAAAGCACAAACAACACAGCGAGCTGTATTGTGTATACAATAAATACTGAATAAGCCCTAACAAAAATATAATAATTAGTCAAAAAATATCAGTTTCGGAATCAATAATTCGCTACACCCAATGTTGCGTGGCATCAAGTATAATCTTGTCGTTGCTTGGCACAAACTGGTGACTTCCCGCCCTAGTCCTCCCCACGCAACATATATGCCTGGGATGGGCGCCAGACAGTGGATACCTGGGATCCACGCTGGGAACAATGTCATAACTCGGACCACCGGAAAGCCTGGCCGCCACGCCCAGTGAGCACTCACTATTGGTCATCACACCGCGCGAATTTATCGTATGACCCGGCGGATGACTGTTGTTCAACAACACCGGTGGCTGTCGGTATCGACGCCAACATAGCAGCCCAATCGCCAGAACCACCAGTAGAACTATCCCACCGATGCAGCACACCGCCACGATGAACATGGTCGCGTTCCCCGGGTCCAGCAGTTCATAGCCGCCGATATCCAACAGGCCGCCTGTGCCGCGACTATCCGGTTGACGGCCCCTCGCCAACCCGGAGTCGTCCTGTGAGCTCTTGTAGACGATGTTGAGTGTGAAAGTTCCCCGGGCAGGTTGAGTCCGATGCCCGGCTGTGAGAGTGAAGCTGATCACCTCGTCCACCGAGGCCTCCTGGATGTAGGGGAAAGCGAATGCCTCATAGAGCACTAGTCCCTTGTCTACCTCGTCCTGTGTGAACCAGAACTCCACCTCGCCGTAGAGGGTGTTTCGTGGGTTGTTCTTCATCGGTAGCACATAGAGGCGACCGTATGTTGTGGTTCCATCGATCGTGAAGTTTGGAATGACACCGGATCGGGTATGGAGCAATCCCGCGTTGAGGTGACTTGATGAAATGGTTGCCATGCGACCAGCTGGGATGGTGAATGGCTCACTGGTTATCAATGGCTGGACTGCTATGGCGACTTTGAGGTTTGGAATATCTTGATTTCCAGCATAGACGGTGCTAATGAAGTAGTCATTAGATGAAGTGATATTCAACTGGTGATATCGAATGAGACCAGCAACAACATCCTCCATAGAAAAGCTATCGACGGGAACTAGACCTTTTAGCAGATGGCCGTTTGCTGGCAGCTGCGTCACGTTGAAGTATATCGGAATGTGAATGTCATTTTGAACTGACGCGTTGATTGTACCAACTGTAATTAACGTGTAAAGGTCGCCCTGGTATACAATCAGGGGCTTCATATAGGCATAGAGATTCACAGAAAGAATAGAAAATGTTATCAACGCAATAACGGGAGGGTGAGTTCCATCAGTCAGATTAAATTTACAGGTGTCTCGATTTGTGCGCTCCATGTTCTGATATGTCAGAAACCTGGCTAACACATCTGCCTGGGTGAACCGACAACCTTTGAGACAAATGGCAGACTGCTCATCCTCATTGGATAAAGAGAGTTCACCAAACTCGGGACTCTTAATCACCGAGTACACAAGTCCTGATGTTGATGTGTCCTTATCCGTGGCATTCAAGAGGTTACCTGTGAAGACAATAGACCCGGTCTCAACCAGAGCAACATCTGGCGGAACACTTAGCGTGAAAGGTTCGTCATTAACTGGAGCGATGTTAATATACAACGAGGCGTTATGCGCATTACTGCGTAACCTTGCCAAATACGATAGTGCAACCTGAAAATCGATAGAATCCTTGGTAGTGTCTGAGTTATCGTGTTGGTAGACCAAACTGCCCTCTTTGATATCTTTGTGCAACACAACCTGACCAACCTGTCCAACTATCGATCGCATGTATAGAGTCCCGTGTTTTGGTAGGCCAGCCAGGATAAACTTAATCGAATCATACTGCACCCTCTGATTGGACAGATATGTCTCCATGGGTTCCGCATTCCAGTTGATGTGGCGAATAGTTGCATTGCCCCCCTCAGCGAGCTCCAGTGGACGCAGCTGTATCACACCGGCCTGATTGAATCGATTCACACACAGATATCCAATCGACACCGGGAACAGAAGTGAGTGCACGTCCGATGGTGGTGTGGTGACCAGCTGGAGATCGATGTTGTCTCGCACGAGCTCCCGGACGTTGGTGAGCCGAGTGAAGCCCCCGCTGTGCTGATAGGCGATTCGTGACTTGTTGACATCCATCTGTGTGAAGGAGGAGAGTGGCGGCTCGCCTGTCGGAGTACCGTTGCGATCGAGCAGAATGAACTGGCCTTCTCGAGGTTTGTGGATGATGCGGTACTCGACCTGGAAACAATTGGTAGAGAGAGAATGGACAGTTTACATAGCGATAGGACAATATACAGTTAGGCCTATACGGGGCTCTCGTTATTTCCACACAGATTAAATAGCAATAAAAATCGTTGAACCAATTAAAAAGAAGGCATTACTAGAATTAACAGAACAGCATTTTAAATAGAATAGTACATAAAAGTATCACAAAATTTCGTAGTAATACAAAATATATATATATATATAATAATAGTTATAATAATAAATAAAATAAATATAGAATATTGTAGCATTTAAAAAAATAAAACAAGGTAAAGCTTCATAACAGATAAATTAATGTTTTAACATTTATAACTAATTAAATAATATACTAATGTTGATAATTTTGACAAATCTTTGTAAGAAATAGTGTTATTAATAACATCACGTAATATAAGAATTCAAACTAAAGCATGAATTAATTTAACTAATGCTTTTATAATTTTTAGGAGTTTTAAGAAATCGTTAAAATAAATTTCCAAACACCAAGGAGTTCCCGCAGGTCCTTACAAACTAAATCATAAATCGCATAAGTTTTCAGGAAAAATATTAAATGAGCGCATCAAAACGGTTAAATATTATGTGAAGCGGCCAATTATCTTATCACAACGGTCAGGTGAGGTAAAAGCTATCCAGCGGGGTCGGAATAAAGAAAAACGAAGGAGGAGGGACGGAAATAAAGGGGAGGAGGGGGGGGGGGGGTTCAAATTCAAGGATTCCCTTCCCTGAAGAAAACTGATGGTCAGGATTGGACTGCTGTCTCACCTTCACTAAATTGGTGTCATCATTGGTGACAGTGAGCAGGGCTGAAGATGGCACCACCATTACCCCCCCGGGGAACACATCTATACCGGCCGAGTGAAGGGTGGTCGCCACCAGACGTCGGGGGATGAAGGTGAAGTGGAACTCTTGGGTGACCACGGCTCCGGCCGCCAGAGTGAAAGTAAACCCGGTTGTGGGGCTGCCGGTTGAGCTTCCTGGAGTGTAAAAGATCAGGCATAGGGTACTTGAAATCCGTTACACAGCAACAAGATAAAAAAAATAGTGTAACAATGTTATAGCTTTAAAAAGTTTGAATGGGTATTCTTGTACTTTTCTGAGTTAAATAATTTTTGTTATAGGTATAACATATTAAATGTGTACTGTTAATTATTTATACAACTAAATTGATATAATCATTAATTAATGCAATATACAGAAAGCTATATTCACCGTTACAGTAAACGTAATTGCTGCAAACTAAACACACTCAGAAAAAGAATCCATTAAAATATATCATGTACAGGATGATGTATAAACTAATGCATAAACAAATTTACGTCATGTTACAGAAAATAATTATATATATGTCTTCAAAAATGAAACCGTACGGTCTAAATGATAGAACTAAAAGATATAAAACAATATTGTATCGACTGTAAGAAACCAATGCTCCGAATAATATATAAAGCTATATAATAACTCTCAGGATTATATTAAGCATTAAAATATAATATTAAATAAAATTATCTGCCCAATATACTGACGGAATTAGACATCACATTTGGATTCGGACAACTTTTCCGTGTTTATCACACAAAAATGTTAACTGTTCGATCAATATTAAGTGGTATCCTATGTACCTCTTGTGCTGAATATAGGGTGAACAATTCAAATGAATCTTAACACTAATCTGTTGTAATCTCTGTAGAAAATGATCGATGATCTCTGTAATGAAGATATACTGCTAAATATCTTCCTCCGCCGCAGAGCAGCCGCAGCGGACGTATAATGAATATTGCCTCATTATGTATCATAATAATCTCAGCTGCGGTTGGAACATATTCATTAGAGTGTGCACATATTTGTGATGATCTGCAAGTAGAACATCACAAAAAACAAGGATATCTTAGGAGATATATTATTTTTTCAATATATTATGAAAACACTTCTTTCAACGTTAAAAATGTTGAATAACAATTTATAATCGTTTCTACGAATATTTCAACATATATAATAACAGTTTAATATTAATTTTAATAACAAATTAACTGAATTTTCAAATGGCCTTAAAGTAAGATACTCTGCCGTCTCATGATCTCAAACAAGTTGGCCTTAAAAGAAGCGCACTAAACATATATTATAAAATATTATAGAGAAAATATCAATTTTGATAACTCTAAATATACTGTAAAAATAAAAACTTTCACGAAGCTTTCCCAGTTTAAAAGAAATGGATGAATTATAAGGACATATTATATAATATGTACTTTATTTTGATTACTTAAAACAAGTAAAAAATATTAATTTATGTATTACATATTCATTTGCCACATTATAGAAACCACTATATAGTAACAATATTTACATCAAATACATAATGTAATTTTAATAAAAAGTATAAAAAAAACAAGCCATCATAAATATTATAATTTACCCGATACAATAATAAATTGTTTACATATTGAAGTATGCACAATGAGGGAAGTTCTAAATTACAAGGTAAAGTAAGATTTAAACTAATCTATATTATGATGACCATCGCATTAGGCTGAATGTAATCATCAAACAAAGTATATTAACAAGAGTAGGTTGACATCTCTATTAAAGAGTAAACTTGTATCGGTAATATAATATGTAAATTAAATAATTCCATTCTTGATTATGGTCTCTGGTTGAGACTGAAATGTCGAATTTTATTTAATAAATGATTTGTTTAAAATTGTGGGTTTATTCTATTAATATTTTCACGACGAATTGGCTGCTATTATTTCTGATTATCAAATGATGTTTTAATGAAAGATTAACAATTTTATATTTTTATATAAAAGAGGAGAAAAGAAATTCAGGAAAAATGACACTTTTATATCAAAGTTTATGAAGTTATCAAATCGAATTTAAAACATAGTCTAAGCAAAACTATTAACAATAAGATATAAATATATATATATTACGGATTAACCATAGTTTTATTTTATTATATATACAATATAACCAAATTATGAATTCTATAATACACAGTGATTCAAGTTTTCATAAATTGCATACTAAATATTTCTCTTATTTTAAATACTTCGCAATACGGACCATAAACTGTATTTCAAGATCAGTTTAAATCAACATAAACCAATTAGACAAAATAAAACATAGCGCCCGACTATATTATGTTATAGCCACGATGACATTTCCCAATTAGGGTCCCGAAATCTGATCACAATCAAAGATTAACGGTCCAGAATTGGAAGAAATTATGGCATTATTTACACACAACATGACCGTACACCGTCTGCCCTCCAGTCCACCTCACATATTCTACTGCCTTAGAGGAACATGCTATATCCTATTTTACACTGACTAATAACTGCAGTCTTGGTTGTATTCGTGAATGAGTGTCCATCAAAAAGGTTGTTCCCACGATTGACTTGGCATTGAAACATTATAGAGAATATATAATTCAGACTATAATTCAAATTCAGTCAATTAGAAAGTATAGACAGGGCTAATTATTGTATTCTTAATAGGACAGCCAAGAGCAGATCAATCATTACTGAATTTCAGGAACATTTCTATTATATGTATCTTTTATATATGATGTTCCTATGTTGCTCCTATGTTGAT
>JAUZND010004708.1:0-11562 GCA_034780555.1 Coelogynopora nodosa
AGGTAGTGGGTCAACTCTGGATGCTTTCTTAGGAGAGACGGAAAGTAGTTTCCTAATTTCTTCCTCGCATGTAGGCCATAGCTGATGTAGTACAGGTGGTGGTTCTGATGGAAGCAAGACTGGTGCAGGATTACTAGTCATTTTCGAGCGGATATTTTCAATTTTAGAGATAAAGTATTACATGGCCCTTTAAACAGGGCCATGTAAGCCCGTACTCATGCCAATACTTTTGCAAGGATAATTTAATTTTCTTTGGAGTCGGTGCCATTGCTACAATAGGCTAATTGTAATATCTAACACTGAAATAGGATAAATAACAATAACAGTTAGTTTTTAGGTCACATAATGAAATAGCATCCAATTTAGTTATGTATTAATATTAGAATAAATGCATGCATATATAAATATGAATAAATATGATGTATGTAGATTAAGATAGTTAAATCAATGATAGCTCAGCATGTCAGGATCACTTAATTTCCTGCAGTCATATCGACTGTGCTTAACGAAAATAGTCATATCAAACATCTATTTATTTAAACCTCTTAAAAATAAAAGTTTGATTTTATTATATTTTATATGTCTTCTCTATATATAGAATACATGACTTTTTTTTTTTACTTTAAAAGTTTCAAAATCCGTAGTTTCATTAGAAATTTTCGTAGTTTAAGTGCAAAATCCGTAGATGTGACCAGGTCTGTGTAAGGCTGTAAAATTAAAAGTTTTATTTAGTATAATCCATATGTAAAAATGGAATTTTCTACAAAAGGTATGGTGTATTTTGCTAGATAATACTGATGTTATCTAATCAACAATCCATTTGTGAATATCTTATATTTTACAAAAAAATAGACATACTCTGTAGGCATTGTGTAGTTTACATATTGCAATTATAATATTTATTTTTATTGTTCAATTTCAGTAAAGTAATTTTATCTATTAAGTTTCATTATAATAATTTAATTTATTCAACCAATAGTGAAAAAAATCAATTCAATTCAACCGGTAGCATTCCTAGCAGTATATACACTTTTTCATAATAATACATGCTTAACTATGATCTCCAGTTGCAAAGAAACATAAATTGTATTTACCATTAACCATAGGATAATTTTTTTTTAACCATTTACCATAACCAACGATTGGTTGTTATTTTTTGTAAGTTACACTTTAGATACAAACCACCAAATAAGGCAGTTTTATATGTGAACATGCATGGTAACTGATGGATATATATGAATTCTATCATCTAAAAAGGGAATAAAATTTAATTAAATATAAAAAGTAATAATGCAGCACTTAATTGATATAATTTATATTAAATTCACATATTCCATATTAACAATTCACATAAATATGTAGATTGTTAATTTTTGTAGTCAGATTTGTAAATCTTGAACAAGCAGAATGAATATATGCCTAGATGTCATTTTCTTTAAAAATTAATCAGAAATTGCACTGAAATATTTTCTGACTTCAGCACAGTCATTGGTCTATATGCTCAAGCAGATACTTAAAATATACATGATAAGAAATAAATTATACTATAGTATACCTTGTTATTTGCAGTGAATCCCATAACATAACAGTTAAGGGCCAAAGTATATATGCTATAGGTAGATTAAGTTATTTTCAACCTATTCTCCTCAGATATGGTAATATAAGGTAGACCCTTTTCACCCAAAATAGTTTTACACCTTTAAATTATCCCTTGTCTAGATGGGATCATTAAACCATGTAATCTATTTAGTATGTTGAATCCATTCATATGTTGTAAATTCTACTTTATCAAAGTAGATTTTGCATAATTTGATTATAAAATACTCTATAATTATGGATACATCATACATATAAAATTCATTGTCTAGTTTTAATGAAAATTAAAATATGAAATTGAATATGAAAATTTACATTTAAATTTGTTTACATATACATTATGACTAACAATTTACGAATCTATATTAAATATCAATCTGTTGAACATGTCTGCAAAATCTTTCTGAAGTTCATAATTGTATGTATATATTTAAAAATTCAGTTCTGGTTAGGTTGTTTTTATGTTATTGATTATGAGACATTTAGCAATTTTTGAATCCATCACTAATATCAATCTGGATAGTGGCATAGTAAAATGATATTTTCTAAATAAATACAGAAATAGTGAAGAAGACTAATTTTGTTTTGACTTAATAAAAATGTAGTATAATAATATTAAGTCATTTATTACAATGTATTACATGCAGATTCACTTCAATTTGATGACTACATATTTTATTTTTATGCATGATTCTGATACATAATACTATCTCTACTATTACTTACAAATTGATGTACATGTCATAATAAAAGAGGGAGAAATCACTCACATAAATATAGTTAAATCCAATGCTTTGAGGTGTGTTGCAAAAGATAAACAAGCTATAATTTTCTTTCTGTAATGTCCAAAGAGATATGCTCTACATTGAAAGAACTATTCGATTTATTGATATTCATTTGTTACTCTTGTAATTACTTATTCCATTCAGCTATAATTATGTATTAATAATTTTAAAAGTAATATTTTATTAAAAGATTTCAGATTTTGTAACCTATATTTTTATGTTAGTTATCTATTAATTTTTATCTGCCAAAATAGGACCCTTTGAATTTTGATCCTGATGGGTGTTATGTACAACCCCTGATAGAAGTAAAATTTTATACTGATAGTTTAACTTGACACTGCTTGTGCTTCTATTCAGAATGATCAGCATTATACTTCCAAGTTGAATTCTTCTTTTATTTTGGTTTGGAGTGAGGGAGGAAATCAAATGATTCAAAATATTAATATAATTTGGGATGTGAGAAAAATGGAATTTTTGTCAAAAAATGTGAGAATACCAAGTTGCAAAAAAGATTAGGAAATTGTATTTTGCTAACAATATACAAATCAGGTTACTCACTATTGCTTGTACATTCATTATGATTGCATTCTTTTCATTTAGAAATAACTTATTATTTTGATCATCACCCGCTCTAACGTTTTATACATTTATGCATGACATATATTTTTATACTAAAAGTATATAAATGGTATTGTAGGGAAATGTCATTAGGTATAAGTAATTATGGTTTGTTAGTTAAATTTAAAATACCTGGGTGTATTATCTATGTTTTATCTTTTTAATTGTATTCATATTCACTAATTAGTCTTAGTTAGATTTGTTTCTCTTGCAGGCTTACTCGTTTTCCATATAGTAAATTTCATAATAATGTTACATGCTGTTTACTATTACGCATTTTTCGGAATTATTCCATATTTCATAGTAAATTCTTCATTGTGGTCCCATTATTCCGTATTGTTCTAATCTTGTAAAACATATTTTACACAGTATTTTTAGCTTTGATGCATTTACTTGGATTATGGATTCCCAGCTTTACTTGCCTCTAAGCAATTAGCACAATTTCTCTGATGCATCATTTTAAGCATTAAGTAAATCGCGCACTTGTGATTGGTTGATAATTCTTTGGGTGTATCTTTGGTCAAACGCAAAGCTATCTTTGCTCAAATAAAATAAAACTTTTATTAAACGCTGCAATCAATTTCATTATGTGGAATCCCCAGAATCAATTTTTGTGGGGAAATGCAAACATGGACATTTCTGGACAACACTCGAAAATTTAACCCTTGTAATCTCCAAAAACTAAAAAGTACATGTTTATATATTTTATAAATCTATAACAATTTTGAATTATCAGTTAGACATTCATACTTTCCTATCTCTGTAAAATTACTCATTATATAAAGCATATTATTTGTTCTTATGTCTAAGCACATTATGTTTGATATTGTTCACTTTATCTAATTACATTAATATATTTGTGTCTTGGAAGTAATTTATTATTCTGCAATTTTATTTATTATTCCCTAATTTCACATTAAATATCCTGCACTGCTGTAAAGAGAGGTATACAGGTCTGCTTGCAATTATTGGTCTTTTATACAAATATATAATAATCTGATGTTATGTTTTATGTTTTAAAATTATGTAGTCATCATTACTTTTAGGTTAAGATTGTGTACTATCCCTACTATTTATATGAATCTTTGTAAAGTAGTTTAGAAATAATATGTACTGTAAACTATTTGTTTAAAATGGATTTTTTGTTTATAGTTTTATTAATATTTCACATATATTTTATTTTTAGATCTGCAAGGTGCAGGGAATAATGGACGAGCAAGATTATTTTGGTCTGCAGTATATTGGAAGTAGGCATGAATTATTGTGGCTTAATATGAGAAATCGTCTTACAAAACAACTCACAACTCAGCCTTACAATCTTTACCTACGAGTTAAATTCTATATTTCGCCTCACATGCTTCTGCTTGAAGAGACAAGGTAAACTTTTTATTGTTTTAAAATTAATTTAATATTAATTATTTTGTTTCGCATAATGTTTTTTAATATATATTTTTAATTACTCAATTCAGTAGTTGAATAACTTATTTTTTAAATGATTTATTAATTAATTTTTTATATAAAATAACAACATAGTAAGTAGAAAAAAACTAATTGTATTACCATATATTTTATTCAGCCACCTGTAGAATATATTTTCAAGAACTTTAGTCGGAATAAAATGTAGTCATTTGTTTTTGTTATTAATTTCAGGCCTCCTAGAAATTTCAATACCTTAACATATTATTTCCTTTCTGATCATATTTTCTTGCCGATTATGACTTTTTTAAATTTACATTGATAAATATATCTTTATATTTTTTCGATATTTACATTTATTCAGTTGCAATTTTTTGTTATTTTAGGCACCAATTTTATTTAAATGTAGCGCGACAACTTAAGGGCGGAGTTTGGGACCATGAAGTTACTCAGGAGAGCCAGGGACATATGATCGCATTAATGACTCAAGCGGAATTTGGCAACTTCAATATAACCACAACTCCATGTAAATATGCCTGCTTTTGGCCAGACAATCGAGACGAAATGCCTGCCGATGTAATACGTATCGCGGCTGAATATCATCGCACTCTTGTTGATATCTCACGCTCGCACATTGAATACGAACTTCTGCGGTTTGTTCAACTCACCTTGGAACTCTATGGAACTTTATTTTATGAGGCAAAGGACTGTTTCGAAAGTAAAGTGCTCATTGGAGTTGGACCTGAAGGTGTTTATTTGTGCTCTGACTTGCGACAAGTTTTAGACAAGTAAGAACTATAAAGCTGTTGTGCTTTATGATTATGATTATAATTACTCACCATGATTATGCCTTCTTGATGAAAGGTGGAAGCTCGTATATTTTGTATTAATTGTAATAAACTTTAAATTTTATTGTTGTTTTCTTTAGCACGTTGTGCAAATCATTTATGTACTCCCAAAAATTCAGGCTACTATATTTATTTAAAGTGGAGAATTAAAACCATTTCAGCACAATTTCTTAAATTATATCTATAAAGTATTCCAAATTTTGATTAATGAATATGTGCAACGTTTTTATAACTAATGATTTTTTTGTATCATTGTAACTAAATAATTAATTTTGTGTTACTTAACTTATTCCAGAATAATATTTTTGATTTTATTTCTTTTAATTTAGGCACCCTTTCGGAGGAATTCAAAAAACGACAGTGTCTTCAAACGTAGTATCCTTTACCTTTATTCACGATGACGCAACGGTGAAGACTCTTGGCTACAGACTAGTTACAAACAAGGCTGCTAATTCACTGTATCGTTGTGTCACGGAAATGAATTCATTTTTTCGTTGCGATACTGTTCGATCCGATGTTATGGAACAAACTTGTCGAGATTTCAAAGGAACTTTGGCGTCTACTTTTCTCCATCATAACAATGCCAGTAAGTCTAACAATTAAGTAAATGATTCGATTCTTTTTATCAGCTGTTAAGTGGTTATATTTTGTTACATCTTGAGTTATGGATAATATTAATGGTTTCAGAAAGGTTATAGTAATAATAGCCATAAATATTTAAGATTAATTGAATAGATACACATGTAAATATATATTTTTAATTTACCTTTATATATTACACTTAACATTAAAATATTGACTACATGTAGAGACATGCATCAGTCGAAATATATTTTTATGTTCTTTTAGACGATTTGATGGTTTACGGTAATTTTTTTACTGTAACAAATATAGTTTAACTATAACAAGTATAGACTCGCACTGTGGGAATGTGTGTGAATACGTTTTTGCTTCAAACCACAATTTGTTATATTTTATCCGACACCCCCTCTTTGTCTGATTTATTCGCCTCTTATAGTAAGTATTTTTCTGAAACCTCTTACTGTTTTTACCTTTTCTTCTTTTTGGTATATTAGATCGTTTCGTAAATTAATCTTTGTACCTATCTCCGTAACCATTATTTCTACTGGTAGATAGTTTTTCTGAATTTTAAAATAAGAGTCTTAAACAGGCTGAGGTGGTTTTATGCACTGCAATCGCGAAGTCAAATGCATTGAAATGTGCGTTGATAATGATGTACATGTACTTCCTGGTTCTCTCTTGAAATGCTGAGGCTTGGTTGTTTCATCAACCTATACTAATTGACCACTTGTTAAAAACTATAATTATTGTCGATTACTTATTTTGAAATATTATGCTGTTTGTCAGCGTATCAACAAGTGTGACATATTCATGAACAAAGTATAGCTTACGAAATATGGAAAATGACTTATTAAAAATTAGTAAGACACAGAAAGGCTTGTTTATTCAAATTAGTTTTATAATGTATTGTAATTTAACTGTTTAGCCACCGGTACTGTATGATATCACAGCTTATTTATTAATCACGATATTTTTGGTTTTCTTAATGAATATTATTTTTTGTAAGAGCAACTCAATTCCATATTATATTGATAGTCCTTACACGTATCGTCAGAAAACCAGATTCATTAAAAAAAAATTCTTTCAACTAAATGCTACATTGTTTTTAAAAAATTAACGTTTGAACAAACTTTCAATTGATTACGTTAAAGAACGGCAATGGTATGTTAAATGGTTACTTACCACACTATATATATCAGAAATGATTTAATTAAATAGAATGGTTTTAACAGTTATGTCGTGATAATATGTGCAAGTAATAAATCAACACTCAAATATACATATGTACATACCTCCAAAGTCAATACTATCAAACATAAATTGATGAACTACAATATAGGTATACTTATAGCCTTGTACATTTATCTCCGTGCACATGTTACAAAAAGTAATGGGGGGTTTCAAAGTTTTTGCTAGTTATAAATCATCCAGCTATGATAAGAAGTATAATTTGTTTGTCTGATGTTAATGCTTTTCATTGAAATATTAAACACTTCCACTGTCATTCTCTGATGTTAAATCTTTAAAAACTAAATGTTGTGTGTAAGGTTACCTACTGTTCAAAATTAAATGTTACCTCAAAAACATCTCGTGATTAATTTAAGTCTTACCAGTAGCCTAGGCCTAATACGCATAACACATATATGACATTTTAATGTAAGAATGTGGTACAGTTGTGGGTACTCATAACATTGAACTTTGCTAATTATTTCTACAGTCTGTTTTTAGAGAGAAAAAAATTTAATCTGGTTTTTAGTACTTTTTCGCAGGTCATTTTTTTTAATTGGGGAGCATAATTAATAAGCTTTACATAAAACACTGTTTATGACTATTGTTATTACAAATCAATAAATTTTCACAGTTTTGTAACTTTTTCTTTTGAATCTGGTCATATGCCTACCATAAACTATTTAGACCGTAACTAAAGCCTTTATTATAACTAATTGATTGCAGATGTTGGCAATATATCCTATGGATGCTTTTTGCAATAATTTTAATACTATAGCCTAGTTCAGTAGTATTCTAATTTAGTATACTCGTTTTTAATAAAAAAAAAATCAGTGCACCATCAACATCCTCAATACTAGCTACTCTAATATTTTGTTCAGATTTGGTAAATTTTGTTGCATGAAGTGAATAAAAAGTTCAATTAATCTAAACACTGGTTAAAAAGTGTATGTGATAAAGAAAACATATGATAATATGTATTTAAAAAAAGAAAAAATACTTTGATCAGTATTGCATGCCTAGTTTATATGTGTTGTGTCAATAGACTTTGTTGTTTAATGCTGTAATTTAATGCTGTCATTGACTGTAAATAGATGCACACTTTTACATAATGTTAATTTGATTCATGTTGTTTCAGTAATTTTTTTTCTCGATATTTTCAATGTTTTCTGGCCATCGCATACTTGTTTCTGACCAATTTAACACTGACACGTTAGTAAAAATATGCATTTAGTAAGCATACGGGTTTTAGTAAACGTTTGTAAATAATCGTAGAGGTTTACTAAATTCGAACAGCGTTGTAATAAATGATCACATTTCATTCCACAATACCACTATAATAAGGTATCTTTAATACCAAATTAGTTATATTTTTATTGATTTTGGTATTTTAATTCATTATTAATATATTCTGAAATTGTATGTTTTAATTTTACCTATAATATAATCCGTGCTCAGTAATTTTCTTTCTCTTTATTCTGCCGATAGATGAAAACAGTTTAAAAGAACCTTCATTCGTTTTTTAATTATAAAATATTCAAATATATTTTATTGTCTTTATATTTTGAATTTCTATTATTTACTCATACATTGAGATTCTGTCTTTTTTGCTATCATAAAAAGTATAATGTTTATACAAACTTTCAGTTATAGTTTCTATAAAATTAGTTAATATTTTAACACTATAATAACATATTATTTCTGCTACATTGGTACGTTGAAGGCTTGATTACAACATTTTGTGTACACTGTATTTTTAAATATGTAAATATATGCTTCATTTTATCATTCACTTTCATATAATAAATAATAGCTATTATAATAGGCTATTTCATTACATTTTGAAATAACTTTCAAATAAAATTACAACATTCTTACTTTTCTTTATTGACATTAGTTTCGCTGTTTTGATTCCTAATGCTCTTAGGCGCTATAAATTTAAACAGTCGCGGCGCACATTATGCATCTAAACAAAATATGTGCTACAACTTGTTCTAAAGTGATTGATATCCACTTGACTTCAATGATCGTATACTTGAACAAGAAATCTGTCTACACTATATCTAAAATTATTGATTGAAATATGATGCTATACGCGACTTCTTTATGCATCCATATTATGATGGTATACACTTGCGCCAATACTGTTTGGTCAATTGTCATTCTTGTCATTGTCAACTTACATACACTAACAGTTTTCACTCTACTAATATATTCAGATATATCAATTTATTAAAAAAAATTATTACTCGTTCAAATAATTATTGTTAATGTATTATTCATAATGATTACAGTTACTATATTTTTACAAAATAGACATCATATTTGTTTTACTAATTGATTTATTCATTGAACCGATCTCGTGTTTATAAACACACACACAACAATTTATAATTAATTGAAATATAATTTATTCTTATTTTTTTTTAAATTATAATTAGTATTAATTTGAACATCTTTATTTTATTAACTATATGCTTTATATTATTTCTATTTAAGTGTATTTTGATATTGTGAATTCTCTTTTGCCTCAGTTGAGTTAAAATCTCTTTTGACTTTTGTTACACTCTAGTGTGTTATATTCAAATAGTTATTCAATTAAATGTATATTAGACGTATTTATTATACTATTTTTGTTTTAATGATTTTCCTTATATGAGGCGCTCTCAAATTTCAAAATTATTGAAAATCTATTCTTCGCTTACAATGGTGTCCCTATTGAAGTGATGCTTCCTTGTCATGTAGTTAGTTAATAGCTGAATATTTATTTTCGGTTTCGTTATACAACACATAAATTATATACATATTAAATAATTTTTCTGTTTATGCCATTTTATTTCTTTAAAAATTTATTTTATTGTGAAATTGTCACTGTGTCGTACATGTCATTTTTAATTGTGTTCGAAACTTACTTTGTCACTCCAAAAATCGTTTGAATCACTGTACATTTGACATTTATATCATACTTATACCCATCTCAAGTCAAATAATATTTATAATTTTAGGTAGTGTATCATATATTACTTTAGTTTTCAATATTTTATTATTTGATCAGTATTTTCATTTAAAAAATATTCACATAAACTGTAAACAGCTTGTTTAACATGGGTTCAAACTTAAGTTTACGTGAATCGATTTAATTTTATAAAAAGTAGGATTCCTGTTTATAATATATTTTAATTCTATTGTATTTACCAAATAAATACAGATTAAACCACTATTGTATAAGTATCAATTATCTGGACTATTTGTGACTATTATAAATTAAATTTGCTAAATTTCTGTATTCATTGTCTTACTATAATACATATTTTATTACATGAATATTTTGTTGTGATTTAAGTTGTGTTTTAAAAGGATTTTTATTCGATATTATAAGATAATAAAATGGTTTAACCAGTCATTTTCTAATTATCACTTTTTGTTACGATAAAAAGATTTTGTTAATAAAATGTATTGTAGCTATATAGTTTATAATTTTTAGTGTATTTTTACTGTAGCTGTCTATCGAATTAATTTTTGAAAATACTATCTAAAAACCTTTTCATATAAATGTATATTATATTAACACGTATTATATAGCTAGATTTTTTTCCTAAAAACATATAATAACTTATTTTTTACAGTATTGACTCTAAAATATGTGTAATGTAGCCTATTTCTAAATGCCTAACAAAATTCAATTACTTTTCAATCCTACAAATATACATAACTATATGATGAACCATGGGGTTCACGTACATATTTATTTTTTATAAAAATATGTATATGTTAAATAAAATATAAATATCTATTTTTATCTTAAGAAACGTGAAGAACAGTTTAATATAATTGTATTATCAGGCATGATTTTCTTCCTTATTTTCCGTATTTTTTGAGTTCAAATGGATCGTTTTTCAGAATCGTTCAAAACTGCAATAAAAATGTAATGTCAAGGGGGTGAGGGTTATCAATAATTGTTGTCTCCCAGCCCTCTAGAGTATTTTTTAAATCTATTTCCTTTATATTATATTACATATTGTATTTATATTTTATTAATTACATAGAAATTACGGTACCTACTCATTTCTTATTGTGTTCCGGAAAATTATATTCCTCATCGATGGTTATCAATCTATAACGTTTTAATTGACACATTGCGGTTATTAGATGCATACGTCGCTTTTTTGAAGAAGGAAGATAGGGTCCTGTACTTATCATGAGTTGTGGAAATCATGCGGAGACGAAATTGTAGTACTGAGTCTAAAGCAAGAATTAGGGAAATTTGGCGGCCTCTTCTACGTGCAAAGTCTATGACAGATAAAGGAGTACCTTTTCTATCGTCGAAAACATTCCTTGTTGGTTCTGCACTTCTATGAGGCTATCTTACCACTTCTTAAACAATATGTCATCATGTTTCAAACATCATATCCAATAGCGCATCTTCTTCATGATCAACAATCAAAGCTCCTTCAACAATTTATGGTGTGTTTTGTGAAACCAGAGTTAAT
>JAUZND010004709.1:0-11562 GCA_034780555.1 Coelogynopora nodosa
CTAAATAAGTAATATTTTTTAAGTAGGTATGTATTATAACATTGTATTATAAGAAATTAAAACTTACAATGTCTGGTAACATAGCTGTTGAAGACGACCAAGCTGAGGCCGGAGAGATAGCCATTGAAGTAGCCCCAGTTGTGGGCATTGCAATAGCCATTGAAGGCGCCCCAGTTGTTGGCGTTGCTATAGCTGTTGAAGGCGTTGCAATAGCCGTTGGAGGCGCCCCAGTTGTTGGCGTTGCAATAGCCATTGAAGACGATGTGATAGACGTTGAAGGCATAGCGATAGTCGTTGCAGGCATTGCAATAGCCGTTGGAGGCGCCCCAGTTGTTGGCGTTGTGATAGCCGTTGAAGACGATGTGATAGACGTTGAAGGCGTTGCGATAGCCATTGAAGGCGCCGCAGTTGTGGGTGTTGTGATAGCTGTTGAAGGTGTTGCAATAGCTGTTGAAGGCGCTGCAGTTGTGGGCATTGCGATAGCTGTTGAAGGTGTTGCAATAGCCGTTGGAGGCGCCCCAGTTGTTGGTATTGCGATAGCCATTAAAGTCAAATTAATTACTTCGAAGTTCGAGTATGTATTGTCAGCTATGTTGCGTATGAGTGGAGTTAATTCTTCGTGGGAAGATGCAGTTGAAAAAGACCAATAATGGGACGACTGTATTCTTGGTATGAATGGCGCGCTGTCAGCGATTTTTTGAAGGCCATGTTCTGCTACCAATGCATCAATATCATTACAAACAATAGAGGTTATGTTGCTTTGTCGGTCATTGAGGGCTTGTATGAATTGGGGGGCGCATTGGATTACATGGGAGCGGCGCAGAACACATTCAGATGCCAGTCGCTTCACTGTCCCTCCAACACCATCTACGGGGCCTTTGCTGTGGCTGGAAGCAAAGAAATTTCATTCAATTTGGTCAAGAGTATATCTTACTTTCAGAAGAGGCAAAAAGGCGTACAAGAATCGGTTTTTATATTGGCTGCTGGGGCCATCCGACCAGAAGTTGATACTCGTGCAAGCTGATAAATCGAATGTATCTAGAATCTTCGTTAGATATATAAATATGGTGTTATGCGTGTGATCTTTGTTGTCACTAGCTACGATGAAGGACTTCATACCTGATTTCTGCCATACACAGCACATAAAAATGCTAACATGTCGATGTCCCCAATAGGCGCTTTGAATCTTGTCTTGGTTTTTACAATTATAATTTTCAGCAAAATCAGACTGTATGACAATATGTGAATTCGGTTGATTAATGACTTTCTTTTTATCACATTCATAGGCCTGAGACTGATGACGCTTAGTTTGTGAGTGTTTAATGAAACCTGGTATGGTCCGAAATTCATTCAGTGCTGAATTCGTATATAATGTTTTTAATGGTATTAAACCTTCATCACATGTTTTAATCAAGATTATTTTTTTGAAGCCCATGTCATGTTTTATGTGGAATTAACCATATATATTAGTTAACATGTTAAGCTATTAAAATTACTTTTAATTAAAATAGATAGGTGGGTACCTATAGGTAGTACTGTACTGTAACCAGGTATACAATAATTAAACAGTCAGTGTCCATCCCAGTTAGGTAATTTCAATTTCTTGAAATTGATGTCCTATTTAAAAATGAAAAGTTAGGGATGCGACTTATACACCACATATACCATAAAGTACACTTTTGGAAGCCTAAAGTAGGGGGTGCGATTTATATGCTGGTGTGACTTATACACAAATATATACGGTAGTCAATTTTAAAATCAAACATTTACATCATATGCTTATTAATTCTACCATAATTATCAATATTCTTTTATCTGAATAAAAGGACTGCATTGATTATAAAGCATTGCATCAACCAGATGTACAACTTTTTGTACCAGCAAACCCTTTTCTGGGGAGCCTTGTAGGTTGCATAGTATTGTAGTAGTATTCCTCGATAGCACTCGGTTTTGTAAAGTACTGGATAGCCCCACTATGGAGAATTCAATTCTTTTCCACAATGAATGACTTGTCTTTCAAGAAGAGGAAAAAGACTAGGCCCTATGTCTCTTTTGTCATTGATTCAAATAGGGAGCAGATTTTCCAGAAGAACTGGGATTGCATATTTGTTATATTTGTGATAGCATTATACAAAAAACATGTTATTTAGTAAAACAACTATAATTGTATGCTACATAATATTTATGTTTATTGCATTTACTTTATTATTTTTATTGCTGCTATTATTCTGTATATATATTTCATGATATAAACAATTATTTGTGCAAACTAAATATTGTAATATTTGTGACATTCTACTACATACGTACATATAATGTATCCTATTTTTTTAATATATGTTTAAATTTAAAATTTGTAAATTGTGCTATTAAGTATCTTGTCAGTCATCTATAATGGTACATTATATTGTTTACTGTATATTAAAAGCATTATAGCTAATATTGATTTGTGTGGCTTATATTTAAAATTATTTCTTCGGTTTATATCTATCCTCGTTTTGTTTTGTAGTGTTGGGGAATTGAGTAGAATATAGAACAGGGTTTGAAATACCCTTTTTGCATTCACCCTGTGGACGTGTATCCTACCATTTCCACTCGCCCATAGATGTTTCTACTAGCCCATAACCTTTTGCATTTTGAATTTTATTTAGATGTAATGTTGAAATGTCGAAAAAAAAATCATGTGAACTTGTAGGCAGCATTCTTATTATTAATTTATTCCAACATATATTTGTATCACTTTTACTCGCCATCTAGGCAACAGCACTACAGATTTCACTCGCCCATATCCCAATCTAGTCGTCATTGGCGACTGTGCTAATGCTTATTTCGAACTCTGATAGAACCAAATAGTACACAAAAGAAATCCTTTAATTGAATTTCAAATATTGGTTACCTTATAGGGATTAGGTATCTTGTTTATAGAGAGATTTTATTCTTCTTCAAACATCCAGGATTCGTACAGTATAATTGCTCCAGTCATAGAAGGGAAGTATGATATCTTGGCTAATCACTCCGTATATATATATATCAAAATTTATATACAATCAAATTGAAATGAACTATGTTTCAATTCAAAAGTTTTATACACTTATGAAATTATATTTTATCCACTGAATTTCTCAAAAGCCTTCAAAACTAATAATTGCCAGTATTATTATAAGTACAGCCAGTGAAAACCCACCATGCACTCGTATTCTTGTTCACTATTAACATCTCCATCCTCTCTCTCTCCAGTATGACGTCCACAGCTCCCGCCAGCAACACCCGAGCAGGAGGAGGGAATGGAGGGGCAGGGGGGGACGAGGAGACCCCTGCTGCCAACACTGGCACAGTTCCCCCCACCACCACCACCACCACCACCACCGTGGGGAGCACACCAGACGGCACTACCACTGCTGCGGAGCCGCGTCTACGCCGGAGTAACCGGGGCAAGGGTCGTCTGCAGACTCTGGAGGACAAGCTGGAGCACTGCACGGTCAACGGTGTTGTCTACAAGCCGGGCGACTATGTCTACTACGAGGAGGCCAACTTCGACTACTTCACTATCGGGCACATCGAGGAGATCAAGCTGTCGCGGCGGGAGCGACTCACGGTGCTGGCCAAGTGTTTCTATCGGAACCGGGACATTCCTGACACGGCGAAACAGGCGCTGTTGGAGCGGGAGAATCAGGGCAAGTCGGTGCCCAGTTCTGTCCAGGCTGACGTGAGTTCACACCTGTCACTCTTATTGATTGTGCAATGAAGTACAGCTTATCTTGGTATAATTTGAACTGAACAGTTGAGAACAATTACTCTTATATGAGACTTTATTATCCTTAAAAGTACACCGCGTTTGTTTCAGGTTTTAAATTCATTCCATCAATGTTTTGTTTGTGTCAGTAACCAGTGCTTATGCAGCAGATAAGACAAAGGGTTGCTTTTCACAGCTACGCCTGATATTACTAAGTTATCATACAATATTTGTATTCTACCTTGGAAATAAATGCTTAAATTTCTACTGTAAGCAGACAAACAATTCTATTCCACAGCAATGTTCAACACTATAATTGTGGTAGGCTACTGAAATGAGTGAATTGAGAATGGGTTAAACAATCATTCAAACAACACTATTAAAGTTGATTGGACAGTTTAGAAGAACGTGTTAAGAATGTAACCACTGAAGGCTAACATGATACGATCGATGGCATCTTCCTGATTACCAACGATCATAAAGTGACAGAATTTACTTCATCTAAAGAAACTATAACATAAAACACAATACATACTAACTTGGTGTTCAATTATGTAATACATACATAAACGGTATATTGACTTCCTCAAGTACTAGAGCGCATTCGATCTAGTTAAACTTCTTAAGAAATACGTAATTTAATTATAGTTTTACTTAACAATAGCAGGAATTTTACAAGTATAATACTAAACATCAGTAAGATCTATGTTTGAAAACAACTATCACTGTTTGAAGACATCAATGTATTACAATATGTCTTATTTGTTATGAATATTTGTATTATTAAATTTTGCAGGATTATACATTGTTGAATAAATATGTAGCGTAGTGCTAATTTCTAATTCTATGATTTCTATTAAAAGTTATTTTAATTATCCAACTATTTAAAATATATCAATCACATGTATATAATTAACATACACACTACTAAAGAGAAACAATAAAATCGAAAGCGCTCTAGTACTTCGAGAAATCAAATTACAAATACAATTATTATTATAATATTACATCTGTGTTTGATCTGTGTAACATCCAAACAACAAAAGTAGTATAGGAGGGGGAGATTCTGGCTCAGCACTTGACACATGACCTTTGAACTTTGACCAGACCCCCCTATCCTCCAAAAAATATTAAATACAAACATTATTTTAATAGCTATGAGTATGTGTCACTTTTTAAAAAAATTGTTTGAAATTTGACAGGAAAATGTTATTGTATATTTAAAATATAGTCAATTTTGTTTTTAGCCTATAACTTTTAATGTTTACAACTTATGACAACCAAATTTGATATGATGACTCACCAACATAAGACAAGTCAATTAATAAACATAGTAGTATAGATATACTACTTAATTTTGTGTCAAGTAGTATAATATTTGGTAATATAGATCAAATAAATATTATAAATAATATAAATAAATATTTCGATAAAACGTGTCTAACACGTAAGAAAATATAAAATTTATTGTAAATGAACCAACTTGTAGACCATCGAAATCAATAGAAAATACATACATAATAATTACATTTCATGACAATTTGGAGAAAATTCACTTATATGACCAATCGGAAATAATTAAGACAATACAGAACGAAACAAAAAACACTATAAGAGACCATCCAAAATTTATATTTATGAGAAAAATTAATTAATTGTGAGAATAATAAGTTATTGGTTGAAAACGACATTTTAAATATTGTTCAAATTATACGTTCTGTATGACCAAATAGTATTTAATCTTTAATGATTTGAAAAATAGTTGGCTCCATAATGCATCATATTGGAGAAAAAATGAATAAGTGTACTAGAATAATTGATTACTACCATGTTGACTACCTCTGATCGTTCTATAAGTATAAAAATCAAGCTCAGTGAACTAGAATTATTCAGAATCGTCATTGAAATCACCTTGATCGTACAATATATAGTCATAATACATCGCAATGCTAAACATAAATATGAAAATTTGAAAATATTATACTACTTACAACAAATTTAAGTAGTATATACAACTTGTCTTATGGTGGTGAGTCATTATATCAAATTTGGTTGTTGTAAGAATCAAAACGTATTGTATAGGCTAAAATCAAAAGTGACTATGATTTAATTATAAAATAAAAATAAACTTTATTTTTTAACTTTGTCAAATTTTAAACGATTTTCAAAAAGTTGACACTTACTCGTAGCTATTACAATATTTTTTTATTTTAATCTTTTTTTTGGGGGGTGGGGGGGCTGGTTAATTTAAAGGTAAAGTGGTGAGCCAGAATCCACACTTCCTATACCACTTACAACAACATCAGAAAATAAAAAGCAACAATAATATAAACCTTTCAAATATACTACTAAAGTATATTCATCGGCAGGGAGATCTGGACAGCGCTGTTTCGTCCTTATTAGGACACATCAGCAGACCATACACCACACCAACGAATATGTCTGAATTCAGTAGTGCTTTAAAAGGCCTGCTAGAATACATATCGATTGAATTGAATTTCAGTATTATCAATGAATATGAAATAATCATAATCTTGTTATGCAGCGCAGTATTTCAAATATTTAAACAAATTGTCTGTTATTTGTTTCCCACACAATAAATCGATACTTCGGTTATTGATTAGTTTTATTCTAGAGAAGTTTAAGTGCCCTAATCTATGGTGATGTGTTTAATAATACTGTTTTCAATACTGATATTGTAACGCTATCGTCGTGCTGATTATATTTATTCAATTGAATTGAGTGAACTCGATTTATTTACCCCAATTTACACAGCCATGGGCTGCAAAATCCCAGTCTCTGCATTTTTGGTATCTTTGACCTAGATTGGACGTTTCTCACCCTTTTAAGTTCATTTCGACACCTCATGCTCATGCTCGTGAATCGAAGCATTGTAAATATTTTCTGTAACAGTTTTCATAAAAAAATTATTTACTAACTACATCTGTCAATAAAAATCGAGAAATACATTTCCTGTAATTCCCAATGTTAAGATGAATGTCATCATTGACGTATTCGTTACGTTTCAGAATATTTTTAACTATAATATCTTTCTTCTCTCTTCATTATACCTAATAAATGATAAAACTTGTTTGAAAAACTCAATTTATGCCATTGTTATACATGTATATTGATAAATCTCATTGAATAGGTATCCTCATTTTCGTAATACATATTATATATGTCATCAATCTAAAGTAGATCCATGAAATGATAGTTAATATCATTAATAAAATTGTTTTAATAAGTCTACAATAAAACACAATAGAATAGAATACACTCGGATGACAGAAGAACATAATATACATTAGTGCTACACTCTCACTTAACATCACATCTGTTTGTATTCATTTACTCGTGTATCGATCTCTCTATAAAATGAAATCGTCAGTTGAACTTATAGGTCTACTTTTCTCTTCTCTCCTGCTCTCTCTCCTGCTCTGTCACCAATGAAACCCCAATATCAGTCTACACAGGGTGGTGGTGGTGTAATTTTGAGAAAAATATGTTAATATTGTGATGTACACCTTGTCCTGTAGCTCTCCCCATCAATGGAAACTTATAGAAATGTATGTTATATGTTTACGTTCCGCCTTTTTTCTTTCTATAAAACAATTATATGTTGCGTTGCGTTGCGTTCATTTGATTGCTTTTTATATACAAACAAGTGTTTTCCGACCTCTCAGTAGAGTGTCATGTTGATTTGTTATTCACTTCTATGTCATTTTATCGTATTCGATTAGAAACGCCAATTTTGTGTCATAGGACTAAACATTTATATATCGAACTTAGACAGAGAGAGAGAGAGAGGAATCTATGTCTATGATGGGACTAAACATGAAAAATATCTAACTTTTAAATGCTGCTGTGTAAAGGTATTAATAATTGTTTGCTGATCTCTCTCTCTCTCTCTCTCTCCTAAGTTAGTACTCTAGAAAGATAGTTTCGAGTAACGAACCCCTGAGTTCTGAAAATATACATTAACAAAACGGATTTCATTCGGATTTGTCTTTAGCCAAATATAAATTATTATCCCAATTTTTAAAAAGTGAAGAATCTTTCCAACATGTAATATAAGCCTAGGTGCAACTTATTGATTCATATCAAAACCTTGAATCATTGTGTGCGATTTTGTTTCACTTATTTTGATCTGGAACTAACTTTAATATTAGTTGACTAATTGTGTGTAGAATTGTTGTAATTTATTAATATGTTTGTTTAATTGTTACTTGGCGTGTCTGTTCTGGCAAGCGTTAAATTTATTGCATACTATAGGTTACTCGTTTTCCCCACTGCAAGTAAATAGGTTGGTACTATGGAGACTTAGGAGACCTATACACATATACATACATAATATGTATACATATATTAGTGGTTAATGGGGGTAAGAATTGATTGCCATTTGTCAGTGTAGCGCTAGTTTGCTCAGTTGAACTCATTGCCAATGTCTGATATTGAATCTAAACGACTATGTTTTTGATATCAGATATCGAAGAGTGAATGATAGAGGGATATTGTGTGGTACTAAACAGCTTTTACAAAACATTTTTGTGATTGCTTTAAATTTGGTGATAAACTTGAATGGTTTTATGGGCATTTTTGTGTTATTGAATTGAATATATATTTCTTTATTAGAACCTTGTGAGGTCAAATTTGCATGAACATTGAACGAACAATGCAATTGAACTTTGGTTGTTTGTTAACTTGTAATTTGCACTATTTATAGCTTTTTTGCTGTTTATACTTTTATCTTTACATTATACGCGCGATAGTCTAACGTTCCTCTAAAAACGTCTGTTTTGACGCTTTCGTTAGCTAGAACCAACGAAAACAGCTGCTTGGTGCACTAAAATCACCGAGAGTGATCTTATATATTTTGGATGAGAAGTAATCTACTTTGTATCTATTACATAGACTATATTGACACTTTCTGAACCCTCGCTCATAGATATACGCTCGTTTTACCTCTATAAAGCGATATTACTAACACTGCCATATTTTCATCAATATCGAAATTAGTATGTTTTGTAATTGCGTTAAAGTCTCAAACGATAGCCTTGTTTGCAATATGTCATGTGTAATTCAAATATGTATATGTTTTTGCCTCGAAATTAGCATGTTCCAAAAAAGTATTCTTTATCGGTCTAAAAGTTAGATAATTAGACTAAATTAAAACTATATTATTTTCATTATATTATGTACTTCAATGTTGATATTTTCATGTGTGCCAAATTATTGAATAATTATATTAAACTCATTACTATTCGTTTGAAATACGATTTCATACATAAATCTATTTCTATCATATTATGTCACATTATATAATGTTCAAAACATTTACATAATATATAATATTCTTAAATCATAACTGAAACACGTAACATTCTGCAAAGTGATAATTTATAAATGTGTTAATACTTTTATTATTATAAAAAAATTACATATTTTTTGATTCAATGATGATTTTTTGGGGATCAAAAATTATATTCAAATTTTAATGATATATAAATCCTCATTTAAATTATTTTATAAAATTTAATTTTTTAACTGTCTTTTTAAAGTCTATATCAATTAATATTTTACTTTTTATTAAGTAAATCTTTAAATATTTATAAAAATTCTTAATTTACAAATATCATAATTTTTAAGCACTTTGACTATTTATTTTGTATTCTTAAAGTAATTATTTTGTGTCGACATTTTCGATTGATTTTTTCATCAAAAAAGGTACAATTATATGTGCAAATAACTTTTTAAACCAAAAATCAATTCTAATGAAATGAAAATAACTTACATTGAAGAATCGCATTCTGTTTGTTTATGAGATGTTTTTACAATATTATAGTAAACTCAGTATCTTGTATGAAACAGGGTTCAATTCGTACGCGTCTTGAAAATTTGGAACAGACTTAGAATTGCAAAAATACATACCAGCATATCGAATTGTTCTTGGAATTTAGAAATTTAGCATTTATGAAATTTAAATAAGTACTTTAAATGTATTGAAATGTCCATTATTCTTCGATATTTAGTTTGTGCTTGGAATAATTTACATAATCGTCTTTAATATAGTATTTTAATATGTCGCTTATGTCATAACAACCTCTGTTTGTGGCTACATATAAAAAAATAATTTGTAATTAAATTACTTTTGTACTTAAAATATTTATACCTATAAAGTTTATTTAAATAATTGTTCAATTTCTTAAATAATTAAGTGATGGAATTTCGTTTTCTATCTTGGAAAAGTCTTTAAACGATCATATTACGAACCCTGATAAAGAGACGGTCACCAATATTATTCAGTAAATGAGTGATTGAACTGCCCACTACAGGTGGCGGCTCGCGAGCTCTTCATCTCTGACGTCACCGACACCTTCATAGTGGGCGCTCTGCGGGGCAAGTGTACCGTGCGTCACTACGTGGATCTGGCCACCGCTCGACTCACGTTCAGGACCGCCAATGACACCTTCTTCTATGTGTTCTCTTACAATCCCGAGACGAGAAGGCTCGCCTCTACCAAGACCGAGATTAAGGTGAGTTGCTCCTGGCAACCTGCCTCGATTTACTATCGATTGATGACGTTTCATGTAATTTTGATGTTATTAACTTCAAATATAAGATAGTCTATCGATTGATGACGGTTCATGTACTTTTGATGTTAGTAACTTCACATAAACTATAGTCAATCGATTAATGACGTTTCGTGTACTTTTGATGTTAGTAACTTCAAATATACTAGAGTCTATAGTATCGATTAATGACGGTTCATGTACTTTTGATGTTAGTAACTTAAAATATAGTATAGTCTATCGATTAATGACGGTTCGTGTACTTTTGATGTTAGTAACTTCAAATATAGTATAGTCTATCGATTAATGACGGTTTGTGTACTTTTGATGTTAGTAACTTCAAATATACTATAGTCTATAGTATCGATTAATGACGGTTCATGTACTTTTGATGTTAGTAACTTCAAATATAGTATAGTCTATCGATTAATGACGGTTCATGTGCTTTTGATGTTAGTAACTACAAATATAGTATAGTCTATCGATTAATGACGGTTCATGCACTTTTGATGTTAGTAACTTCAAATATAGTATAGTCTATTGATTAATGACGGTTCATGTACTTTTGATGATAGTAGCTAAATATGCTATTATCTATCGTTTAAACGAAATATTATCAATATTGTGGGCGAAAATTCGATAAGCTTTCTTTCTTCACAGTGGTACTGGCGACATTTATTTTCCTGTAAATTTGATAAATGTGTAGACATTACAGTTTACAAGTATATCCATCCGGTTTTATTGAGATATCTAATTGTATAAATCGCGGAAGTGTCAAATATCACGTCATTATCTAATCTACTGTAATAGTATAGAAGAGATCTTCGTTTTGTGAGTGATCTATAACCAGTACAACACAATATTAGTTAATATGTGCATATTATTAATCTCGATTGATATATTAAAACGTGAATATTGATTCAATTGTATAGTCTTCTACTGATTTAACGTGTCAAAGTTGTCCAATTTTCAACGCAATTATCGATAAGGAACACTTTTTAAAATTAGATTATTATATTCTTCAAAATGAACACTTCATTTTTCTGTGTAATCTAATGTAGACGTTAGCTTTGAATTATCAATTATGTAATTATTGTATTTGAAAGTCTTTCTTTACTTACCTCCTGCACGGTTATTTAATATTCTTAATAGTCTTATCACGCATGGAAAAGAACATAATGGCCCGTATTACAAGAGCAATTTTATATAGCATTGCGATGAAGCATATCACTATACTATAAAGAATTGGGCTGTTTA